>APFE031299955.1:30945-43348 GCA_000404065.3 Pinus taeda | reverse complement strand
ATAACAATAATAATGTAAGGGCACAATAATAACAATAGTGGGCTTCTGTGGGGCACAATAGTAACAATATGGGCACTGCATGGGTACATCAATATAATAAGTGGGTTGTACTAATAACAATAAGGGGTTACACTAGTAGTATAGGGGTCTAACATTTTTCCTTAAGATGCTGCTCTCGATGGAGCCTCCACCATGTGGTTCTCTGATGTCTACCTTTGTTGCAATGATTGCAAAAATTATTCTTCCTCCAAACTTGCATACCTTGTTATTTCCCTGATGTGGAGAAGGCCTTTCATGCCTCATCCTCTTCCTTGCTGCCATTCTCTTCCAATACTCATCAACCACATGGTTATACAAACCACAAAAACTACATGGTTTTATATGCCATGATTTATACTCATTATTAACAATATGCTTGTAATCAAAATGAACTTTAGAGTACTGAGACTTTTTATACCTCTCTTGACTATCTTTGGTGTGACCCTGGGGATGAGAACTTTCCTTATATCTTCCTTTGTAATGTACATTGTCATGGGAGGGTTGTGATGTATTCCAATGATCCTCTTTCTCTGATGGCTTTGACAATGCCTTGAAAGATACTACTGCCTTTGAACACTCTCCTCCAGTGTACCACAAACTTGCAAATCGAGGTCTTTGTACAACCTTCAATGGCTGAGTCATTCCTTGGCCATTAACACCAAGTCCTCCTCCTTTATACCCCATCATGGTAAGGAGTGTCATGCCAATTCCTGAAATGGGGACCTCCATGTTTCCAATAGAAAGAACATCATGTGAAAATGAAACTAGAGAAAGATCAACACTTTTTACCTCGGTTGTTGACTCTGAAATAGGTGATGATGGCTTTGCTAAGCCTGTGTTGCACTTCAATTTTACCAAGGCCTCTTCCATGGCTCATAACTGAAGCTGCAATCTTTGCTTCTCTTCTTTTTCTTCTCGTAGACATCTCCTCAATTCAACATGCTCTGCTTGAAGCCTTTGATTGTTCTCCTCATCTGAATGATGACAAGACGATGAAGAAGATGACTGTTCACTCGAGGGGGTAGATGGAGCATTGTCCTCTACTCTTTCTTTGTATTGTTTCTCTCTTTCCATCTTCTCCTCATAATATGCATAAATTATTTCCACCATGCATGCCATCTTGAGGAGGTCCTCGTAAAGATATTTGTTTTTTTCCATTTAACTTCTCTTGATACACGTTCAATCTCTGGTTATCATTCACACTCATAATTCACATTAGCAAGAAGATCGCTCTGATACCAAACTTGATCTGGATCTCTTCAGCTATGAGAATTAACTAAGATATTGTACTTTTGTGATGTTATCATAATTTCATGTGAAAGAGTATGAAAAGGCACATGTGCATGCTTTAAAGAAGATGAAACCTAACTACATCTATCAAATTAAGGACACACACACACATTGATAATAGAGTTCACCCAATATGGGTTATGTCTCTAGGCCTAGTGTCAAGAGTGGGGATGACGCTTCATTAAATGTTGCAAGATGATGATGAGTACATAGTACATTATTTTTCATTACAAGGATAAATTCCCTTAGCTAGAGTGGTGTGTCTCTCCATGAGATGTTCTCCTATAGGAATTCTCACTCAAATGGGCCTTCATTTAGCATGACAAGCTAATAATTTCTCACATAATGTGGCATACAAGTATCCCTCAACATAATGGTAACAAGGATCTCAACAAAAAACATCATCTTAGCAAATCAGAAGAAAGACATGGCATCACTATATCATTTACCTCCACTTTTGGGGATGGCCTAAAAATGTGAAGCTCTGCTGACGAAATGGACATCATTGTTGAATTTTTGGCATGAAATCATGTCGAATGACTATAAACTTGGCCTCTTTCTCACACTGTCAAAATCTAGATCCTCGAGAATCTCAAAGATTCCCCCTAAATATTCCTTCATGGAGATGGGCAAAGAATCCACTGCTTGGATGGAAATTCTGAGCACACCACTGCGCTCCTAGTGAAATTCTATGAAAAATGACTATAAAGTCAGCATCATTCCACCTCTGTAAAAAATCAACCTCCAAGGGAATCTTTTAGATTCCATAAGATTCTCTAAATATTTCTCACTGCTCATTGCCTGAAATTCTACTACTCAGATGAGGAAATGGACCACACCATCACATTCCCTACAAAATTTCAATTTGTTTGAGTGTAAAATTGACATGATTTTCACTATGAAAAATTACCCTCCAAGGAATCTTTTAGATTCCTCATTGCATTAGAGAATATTCCAAGGCATGTTCCCTTGGAATATATCCTGTCTTGAAAATCACACCCTGCATGGGCTGGGTTCCTAGTGCACTATAATTCTCTTTTTCCTTCACTCGGTGCTCCATTGCTCCCCCCCCACCCAACCCCCGATGAATGACATATGTCAGGGTTAATATAAGTTTTGAGGGTGCTAACAACAACAAAAGGCCATTGGGCCATTGGTCAAACCCTACCCCCGACCACAACACTTAACAAGTTTTGTTTCGATCCATTGAATGGTTGGGGTGGCATATTAATGTGTTGTTGGCGGTTAAGATTTAATGCTTTGTAGTGGGTGTGTTATGTTGTTTGGTGATTTGTGTGGGACCGCCCATGGGTGGGCCGGTTCAAATCCCGCTAGTCCCAACATTGTGATCGTTTAAATGGTATATATAATATATATGTCATATAATATGATGGGGTTATATGGTGGGGGGTTGGCAAGATTTGACCACTCGCCAACCATATAGTATGGTTATATATGCGGTGGGGTGGCGGGGTGGTGGCACGCCACCTCCCTTTTTTGTTTATATTTTTTTGTTTTATTAATATAAAATTGTCAAAAATAATTCAACCAGTTTTTGGGGTTTATTAGACAAATTAATTAGGCAACAAATTTTCCTGTTCTGATCGCTAGTAAATGCCAAATTGTTGCCTCGTTAGTGGTTGCCACTGTGCCTAGTTTGACCAAAACTTTGAAAGCGAATATCTTGAGCATATGAACTTGAATTCATGTGTTGTTCATGTTGTTGGAATTATGACGACAAGCACTACGATTTGGTTCTCGTTTCACTTCAATATGATGATTTTGATTTTTGAGCTATTTCTAGATTATGAGCATCTCTAGAGCCACCTGGATCATGCCTTGAAGTTTTAGAATAATCAAGATGATTTTCCAGTATTATTTATAACTTTTTTCTCTTTTTCTTTTACTGTAATTGAAAGTAGATTGATATTGGCCCTAGAAACATAAATTGCTTAAGGCATCTGGGTAGTGCATAATGCAATTGCACTAGGTACCATAATTACCATTCAGGGTGGCATTGGCCGTGCAAGGATTTCTACCAATGACTTACATGGGTTTAATTTAAATCATTTAAAATTTGAATGGTATAGGGTGGATGTGCAAGGACTTGGGAAAAAACCACATACACTATGGTCATGTAATGGAATTGATTTCTCAACGATACTAGAGCTCATCACGTGGGCATCTTTTTATTCCTAGAGAAATACAAGGCTTTGCAAAGAGGGACAATTTATTATTGGAGAAATGCTTCTATCAGAAAATATTTTAAATTTCTCTTTTGGGTCAAATTTGGGGAATAATGAAGAATATTTCATAATGGAATTTTTAGATTTAAAGTTAAAACCAAAGGTAGATATTGATGGTTGGAACCTTAGTCCTGAGACAACAGAGAAAAATATGATTGCTAAAACAACTCGGGGGATATTTTCAGTAGTTAACAACTATAAGAAACAAAAGGCTAGAATATTGATCAATGAATGTTTGTAAAGGATGACCTCTGTCATACACATACTTTTGGGCATCGTCTAAAGAAAATTTTGAATCATCAAAAAGGTGAATGCATTAAGAATAATAACCTTTCTAAGACAACTCAAATAAACAAGATCATGTTACATAAAGTGGTCAGGTGCTACACCTTTGATGGAATTCATGATAGATATAGGCAAGGAAGTTTCCAAATTACAAAAATATCATGGTTTGGTTATGACAATAGATCCAATAGAGAGAAATAGGGTTACCTCCACTTTTGAACAAGCTGCAGCCTACGACTCATGAACTAAATGTTGCTAATGCTTGGGACTTCAAAGAAGGCCAATGAAAGGTATTTCATACTTCACTTAATGTATATGATAAACAAGTATTTTAGGCCCTGGACATTGTTGTCTCTAAGGCCAATACATATGGCATCACACTTCAACACATAGAGCTTTGATAAGGTCTACAAATGAATGCATGTATTTTATCTAATGCAAGATATTCTTGCAAAGTGAAATATGTTATCCTGTATGGTGGCCATATATTGGATCATGTAATCTTAACCGTGTCATTGGAACCCAAAGATAATTATGAAGTTTAAGTGAATTTTTCTCTTGAGCATGAAATTCCTGCAATGTTGGGTATCATATATACATAGAGGTTGTCTTACCCTTCCAGTGCATTTGACATTGGCTCAGATAGTAAAATGATGTCATTCTGAATAACATTTAGTTTTAGTAAATGATTAAGAGGGTCACTACAAAAACACATGTTTCTACAATTTGGGATTCTATACAATATTCAATCGAGAACTTAGAGTGGGGGTCAATTTATTTAATTCATTTATTTCTAGTTCAATACCAAAACAATGTCAAAAGGAAATCATAAATGTTTCCTAGAAAAATCATCTCATGACACTATATTGAATGCCAAAAAATTCAATCTCTTTGCATGGTTGATTCATATTTGGGTAACATGTTTAATGTATGGGGTTGTCTTTGCACAATTTTCAACTTTCTTAATAAAACAAGGCAACACAATGGATAGTAAGATTATTGGACATATTGAGATCCCTCTTGAATCCTTGTAGTGTAGTATTATTGTGCTTGTGCCTATGTATAACTGGATCTTTGTTCCACTAGCTGAAAATTTTACAGGTCTCGAGCAAGACATTACTATGCTCCAAAGTATAGCTTTTGGGATATTTGTTTTTGTTCTTTCCAAAATAGTTGTAGCACTCATAGAATTAAAAATACTTAATGCAGCAAAGAATAATGGTTTAGTAGACCTTCCCAATGCAATGATTCCAATGACCATCTTTTGGTTTCTTCAACCATACATTCTTAATGGCATATCAAAAATATTTGCTATTAGTTCAAGTACAAGAAACAATGAAGTTTATGAAATTTGGGGCAGAAATAGACACCTTATAGAAAATATTGATATCTTATTCAACTCATTCATCCTTCATGATTGGAAGGAATCAATCATCATGTTGCAAACAACCAATGCTCTCTTGCCTTGATCTAAATATCTTGACATTGTCAACTGGTGCATTAACACAATTTCATGCAAAGCAATGGTGGATCCACCAAAGGTAAAATTATCTTACAACCATAGTATATGGCAAAAGTATTATAAGACATTTGAGAGTGTTTCAAGCCGAAGATACTATTCTATTCCAAAAGACTAGTGGATCGAAGAAATTGATGAGCTAAAAATAGATTTGTATTGGAGAGTTATGTTGGACATCAAATCAATTGGAAAGGTTTTTTCTTTATGTGATTGGAGAATCATTGCAAGTGTACACTTCCTGTTGGTTTTAGGGTATGTCTAAGGAAAAATCCAAGGCTAAAACAGAAAAAGAAAATGCAAGGAACAATTCTAATGATAAACACATAGATATTACTTCAAAAAATCTTCTATTTTTAGAGTCAATTATGTATTTGTTTCCACCAGAGAAGAGTTCAACCTCATGCCAATTTATATTGAAGTTGCTCTAGGAAGCAACCATTTTAGACAATGCCAGAGCACTTCATGATGCAGTCTTAGAGTCCTCCAACAATCCCATTTTAGCAAAGACATAAAAATGAAAAGATAAGAACATGGTCAACAAAATTCTTGAACTTTGTAGAAAGCAAAAGATCATGTTCTATAGCACACATATTAAACCTTAAAAGTTATGAACCTGATTGATTCATATTTGGAAAGAGTTCTCGAGATTCGAATCTATCAATTTCAAAATTCACCTTTCTTGCAGAGGTTATTTACAAGTATAAACAAAAGCAAAGACATGGGTAACAATGCCTTGACTAGGGACTCTGCTAAACTTGGGTGATCGAGGTAAATGTGAAGGCATAAAATACCTATATTTTGAAATTTATACATTTTGGAATAGTTGTACCCCAACTGAAGCATCAAAAATATATGATTAGTTACATACTTTCTAAAGTTAAGCTTTACAATTTCCTTGTATGGAGGGGGGGTGATTTTGTATGTCACTGTCAAAACTAATGTTCAATTATGAACACTTATAGGGTTGGATCAAAATTTTCACCTTTTCTAGGTTTCCTCTATCAACAAATATTTTATATTTTTCTTTCAATGGATGTAATCTTGTTTTACTACTTCAAAAGCTCAATATCATGTTTAGCTATAATAAAATGATCTGAGGAACATTTTTGTTTCCTGAATTGGTTAGGACAACAATGGCAGAGCCATGACACCTACATGAGCTCCAATAGACTTATGAACTTTGAAGACAAAAAGGCTCTACATTTATATTTGTTTTTGGTGTTGTAGTGTTAATATAATCGTTGTAGGGATTACGATGAGTACATTGTACTTACATGAGCTCTTGCAAATATGTGAAGATAGAGAGGCTTTCAGTTTTAGCAGGCCAATTTGGTGGACGATATCTACCCTTGCATCATTGAAATATAGATAATAATATCATATTTTTATTAGGAACCTTAATTAGAAAACATGCCAATTTTAGTATTTTCACCTTGTTATAACTTATAACATTGCTTGAATCTGTAAAACATTTGTTAACAATGTCATTAAAATAATGAAAAAATCATAAATGTCATGTACCTAAGTCATTGAAAGTAAATCTAAGAAAAATATATTGAAAAGGCTTATGTACTTCTTCTTGCATTTGAATTTTTGGCATATTGTATCGAATAGTAGGATTTGCATCATTTATAACAATTTCTCTAGCTAAAACTTGTAAGAATGGATAATCGTGCTGAATCTTTCAGTGACATCCTTTGTTAACTTTGAAAACTATTGGAAACAAAAATAGTAGGAGGATAAAAGCAACAAAAACAACTCTAATTCATCCTTCAAACAACAATTTGACTTGACATCAAACAACAAGTTGACAAGTGGTCAATTAAGAAAAAATAGTTGCTTAGAAAAAACTAGAAGAGGTTGATCCTGTTGCTATTGATTGGAATCATGCTTGAAAATTGTTTTTCATAATAACCATGACAATTCTCACAAAGTCATCCTTAGTAAACAACAAGAAAATAAGGTTTCAAAACAACAACTAAACATAGTTGGAATCCATGCAAAGAGTGACCAAATTGGCATGTTTTCTTTGTTGTCCTCCAAAATAATTAGGGAAAATTCATAAGCTTGATGGTATTCCATTTATATAAAGGCTCGAAAGGAGGTCACGAGGTTGGATATCAATTTTATCTAGATAGGGTAATAGCAGCAAAGGGCTCTTCATTCTTTCACTCCTTCAAACCTCAAACCATTACCTTAAGTGAAAGCAAGGCATCATCGACAACTTCTCATTTATGACCCACTATGATGCACCTAGTCTCTTAAGTTATATTTGATTGATACAATTATTCTCTTTGATAACTCTTTGAATCTTGGTTGTTGTTGATAAAATTGTTGCAGTGATATATAGTTTTACAATGCTCACACTGAGTTTTTTCTCACTTAAAGCACATCCTTCATGAATTTCCATTTAATTTCTTTTTTACTTATGTCTTTGAAATATGACCCTGACCAGTCGAAATTATTTATTGAACTCACCTCCACTCTTAACTATTTATGGACAACCTCAAAGTGAGTCTTGAGTGTGTTGATCATCTTGGAATACACACATATTTATTAACTAGGTAGTAGCATATATCCATTAGGGATACCCCCTGTAGTTGGAATGGTGTTAGTTGATTGGGAAAACCTTCCAACTATGACAAGGTTTGGTTTTCCTATAGTTTTTTAGGAGAATGACTTGTGAAAGTTTGCATGAAAACAACTCAATAATTGGAAAATTGCAAAGAAACATAGATCATTCCTCCAAACTCATTGATCCAATGCAACAATTTCAATAAAATATCCACAATTGACTAGCACATTCCAACAAGAGTACAACTTACAGCCAAGAAACCACATAGGTTGATGATCCAAGTATAAATGCCTAAAAACAATGCAAACCCCCTTTAAAGTTGCAAAGAAAAAATTAACATAAAGCCAAGAATACTAGCAGTTCGCAAGAGAATAAGAACCACACAAGGATGCCATAGTATATTTCCTAAGTCACATGACACAAGGACGTGGGACAATACAAGTATCTGACACGGTGATCCCCAAAACATGACACAGAGGACAAATTATATATTATATAGTAAAAAATATAATATATATTAAAAACTATAACAAATTAGTGAATTTCGCATAAAATATGAAATATATAAAGCATTTACGTGGTGATGATACAAATTCAATCATATAACTAATGCGTAGAACCAAAATGGCATTGAGTGAAATCCATCTTTGAACAAAAAAAATACATCAACAAAAAGGTTTTAAATGGCTTATAGAGTCCAAAACAATCATGCTACAACAAATAACTATACTACATATCATCAAAATCATTGTGTATATTGGGATCCTCATCGTTATCACCCTCTAAAGCATTAAAATAAGATAGATAACGCTTAACATTCCAAATTGATATTTTGTTTGAGCGATGTGTACATTTTTACTAGGTTCATGACAAAGGAGTTCAACGATTAATGCCACCAACATTGAGGTACAAAGAGGGCTTGGTTGTGTTAATTAAATTCCAGCTATTGTAATATATCTTATGGGAAAGTTTCCCTAGGGTTTGATATAGTACATGAAAAAAATTGTATTATGCTAGGATCACGAGACTATTTTCAATTTTTGGAAATAAGAATAACATTAGTTCCAATAATCAGAGTAACTAGTGTTCAATTTCATCAATAACATAGGCATATGATACTAGTCCAAAAATAAAAAATGGGTTATAAACCTAATCATTCACACTACAAATTTAGGCCCACAACATTTGCTAACAACCCTACTTCCCTAATTATGACCTTCAATTAGCTTCATTTCCATAAAATTAAGAAAAGGAAGGAAGTATGGCATAATGGGAATATTGTTTTCGCATGTAGATAATTATATTCAATCAATGACAATGACCATTTCTCTTTATCAACGCACTATTATGCACTATTCAAATTTAAGATTAATATCTAAATAGTAAAATTGAACTGCGAAAAAACAATTAATGGGATGTAAAAAAAAGAGTAAATCTCAAAACCCAAACAAGAGGATGGGGTATAAGAAGTGGTCTAGAAATCAATGCTCCAACAACCAAATTCTTTTGGAGGGTCCCATCTAAACTATATACTTTGTGGAATATGATAATGCAAGAAAAATATCTTAAAAACAAAAGTACTTACAAGATTCCATAATGTAAGAACTTACAAAGGGATCCTCAATGTAGAACAACATTTCCAAAGGATATTGGAGCATAAAAGATAAATTGTCTTAAGAAATTGGAGAAGGAGAGGAGGTGTCATTTTGGATAAATATTGGAATGAACACAACTCTTTCAAAGAAACCAAAGGATAAAAAAGAATCAAGGAAACAATGATCAATCAAGGATTGATGAAATTTATTGGATGTAGAGCTTAATTATCTTCATGATTCAGAGGTCTTGTTTTAGCCGCATTTGGATCCCATTCTCTAACAGGGGAGTGTGGGGGACCTTCCCCCCAACTATTGCTTCCTGAGGGGTCCAGGGGGGCGACTACATTTTTGGAGCCCCCCCTTGACAGGGGTGTAGGGGCGACAACCCCGAAGCTAAAAGTAGATGAAAAAATTTCCTTGTAAAATATTGTAATTTCGTAGTCAATTTGGGTTGTTCATTAGGAAAATGATATGAAAGTAGAATTTATGTTTAATTTAGGTTTTTTTTCCTTAGAAGGAAACCCCTTAGTTTATACGAGGTAATTTTATTATGATTATGGATTTTTATTCTGAGCGTGAAAGACAAAGGAGACTATGTGAGAGCGAAGAGGAAATTACAATGGATCTACTCTAGGTTGTATCTCTTCATTTTGCTAGATAATATAAAAGAAAGGATTGGTTTTTTCTCCTTGGACGTGGCCCAAATTGCATTAAGCACGTATATATGTGTCTCTCTTATTCTATGCATTTTGGTATTTGTGTTCCGCAATATTTTATGTGTTTCATTGCTTTGTTAAATAATTTCTAACAAAACATCCCACAAATTTTTGGTCCCTTTTCAAGAATGGAAGAAGATCATATTAGCCTATTGTAGCCAGTGAAGAGGGAAAATTAATTTTGGATAAAATCTTATATCAGAGAAGAATTATGATAATAGAAGATAGTGATTCACTTAAATGAAACAAGGATGGAATATAGTTATAGTATTAGAGAGGATTACAAAGAGATATTGAATCAAAATATCTCCAGTAAACCAAACTTCAAAAAAATATTTGCATTCCCAACATTTGGAATAACTTCTAAATAGCCCCACTCATCTTTGGTTATAAACAGAAAAAATCCTAACATAATAAGCTTAGAAGATTAAGGGGGAAACTGGGCCAACATCTATTGCTAAAATGTGAAATATCAAATCAAGTTTGGAACTTTATTGAGACTAGTGAAAACAAAAGTATTTCAAGGGATGACTCGATGGAGTATCTCTCAAAAAAAATGAGGGAAACCTCCCTCAAATCTCCCATTGTGAAAATAGTTTGGCCTTGGCAAATCATCCCATGATTTGTAATCTGATTTATTTGAAAATCTAGAAATGGTGGGATCTTTGTAGATTAAATACTAATCCCCTAACATATTTGGTTTCAGGTCAAGAAAGTGATAGTAGAGACATCTAAAGCTAATGCCAAAAAATCCCTAACCATAATCCCAACTGATGTGAAACTTTTCCTTAGGAAATAAATCTTTATTTAGAAGAAAACAGGAAAAAAGGAGATTTTTAATGAGTAGAGCAACCCTAGAAATCATTTACCTCAGCATTAGTAAACATTAATTTCGATGAGGCTTCTAAAGGAAATCCACGAATATCTAACATGGGTAGATTTACCAAGGATAACTCATTAAATTGTTAGGAAATGTATGCAAGTATCAAACTATAAGGCTGAGAGCCAAGGGTTGGTCAAAAGAATAAAGCGTGTTAAAGAAAATGAATGCTACCAAAGCTATCACAAAAGGAAATTCAAAGCTCCTAAAAATTTTCACGAATAAATAGGCTGCAAGCAAGCCTTGGGAAAATCACAAGTTATGTGGAATCATGTTGGAAGTAGAAGAAATCTTAGTGAAGTTTTTCATGTTAATAAAGAAGCCAATCAGATGGTGGATTCATTGGTGAGCATTGCAATTCAACGACATATGAGTGACACAATTGACATGACACAAGAATCAGGATGATGTGTCTGAAACATTGGAAATAATGTCTCAAGAATGTACTCTCGAACAATTTCAGATATGGATTAGCCATATATGATGAATGTTTGCAGAGAAGAATAACAAAGCTACATATTTTCAAGGAAGGTATCATTGAGACATCATAACTCTAATCCGAGGAGAACCATAAATCAATTACACCCTAACAATATAAGAAGCGTAAAGAGAAACAAGGGATATTTGATGGTGCAAGGTCTGTAATTAAAGCTGAAATGAGGAAAATTTCCATCCCATGGAAGTTAACCTTGTCATAGATCTGGTGTTTCCTGCTTTGGGAAGATGAATGCATTTGAACAAGATCTATAAGAGTCTCTCATTTAAGGGACTCAAAAAAAGACAAGCTCTAGCTTTTCACTTGGGCCAGATTCCCTCATTCCTATCCTTAGATTATAAGAGATACTTCCACACTCCTTTTGTATGTCACTACTAGATTGTCATTTTGAGTTTGGTCATTTGTGGACATTAATAAAATTATAGTATCTTAGGTCGTAGTTTTAGTCATTTGTGCTTTTCTTATAATTATGTTCCAAGTATAATGTATGCTTTTAGTTAAAACCAAACATGATATTTCCAATTTTTTTGATTTGTTGGTAACTTAGAGTTGGGAGCATTGATGAAAGGTTCCACTATATCTAAAAACCTGATGTAAATCACTATTAGGTGATGTGTTTTGATTAATAGAATCTATTTTTTCTTGCATGTCTATGTTTCTCTAGTAAATGTAAATTGGGGTCCCATTCATACAGTAAGTCATAAATACAAAAAAAAATATTGGAAGAACTGAGCTAGTAACTTCCCAATAGAAAATAAAAAA
>APFE031299955.1:4207-30925 GCA_000404065.3 Pinus taeda | reverse complement strand
AAAAACACTTGGTTTCTCATAGAATAATGCATGTTTAGAGAAGGATTGCTCTTAATTGTCTTGTTTGTCACTAGAGAGTCTTAGACTCCTAGGGAGGTTAGTTTTGTCAGCAAAAATAACTTTTTCTGCATGACATTACTCTTGGGCTTGAGCTTGCAGAAGGAAACTTGGAAGATAAACCCATTAGAGCCAATTTGGGAAAATAGAGTAGTTCGACATTTAATAGAGAAGTGAACACATAATATATAGTACCTGCATTTGCATCCAAGGCACATATAATGAATATGGTATCGGGTCTTTAATGGAGGTGATTGTAGACGTGGATATGCTCTGAGATATTTGGGAAAGTGATTCGCACACTATGATTTCTTATGCGTATTTGGCTTTGAGGTTTAGTAGAGCTTCCTTTTTTAAGCAATGCTCTCTAAGATATTATCCATCGTTAGTAGTCATGGAGGAAGGGTGGGGTATTGTGCTTCCAATTTCATCTATTTTATATAGACCCATCATCATTCGCAACCACACATTCATATTTTGTTGCTAAATCTCCTAAAGGCCCAAGTCTGAGAGCTCTACCATTCATTCAAAACTCTAAAGGATTGAGCCTTCAAAAAATGAGAGGGAATGGAACACAATTGAAAAATGGGTACAAGTCAAAGGGAAAATCAGAAATGGTGTGGTTGTAAATGAATTGGCCCAACGAGTAGAGGGAAAATCATCAATTCCCTCGCTAGTTTATAATTTTTCATCCCTCATAAAATTGTGTTTTTGTCGTTATTGCTAATTTATATCCCTCCTCATAACATATATATATGTATATGTATCTATATATATAATAATATAGTATATATATATATTATATTATATATATATATAATATATATATTATATATTAATATATATATATATATATATAATATAATATATATATATATATATATTATTTATATATATACATAATGGTTATTGTTGCATTTAGATGCAATGGTTGACTAGATTTGTATAGAACATTGTGTGTATTTAGCATTTTATAATGTATCTAAGAAATTCAAACCAAAAAGGCTACCATAAATTCAGCTATTTGGTACAATTTTATAGAACAAAGTTTTAGGTACATCACTGATGAGGATTATCATTGGGTAAATATATGGACCTTAATACACCTCCAAGCTTACTAAAGTCAACTCTTCTCATAATTCCTTACATGTTTTAATTATATTTTGCTTAATGAGACGAGTAAAAGTAAGATGTTATGTCTAGTGGTCTAATGTACATTGATTCTAGGTTTTTGGGAGAAAATTATGGAAATTAAGGCTAATTAAGGTGCAGGAACTCGAATGAGACAAGAAGGAGAGATTATAGGAGATGGATCTTCCTCATTAAATCCTCACTCATTCGAATATCCTCCAACCAAATCACACTAGCTGAGACTTACAGGTCGCTGAGTCATGAAGATCATTGGTAGCAGAGCCAGTGATAGTTAAAGAACTAGTTCATCTTGAGATTAGGAACCAAGCCTCCCTAGATATAAGGAAGTTGTTGGAAACTTCAGTTGTATAAGTAAGGAGGTCTAGAGCCTCATTAGGATTTATATTTTTTAGGAATGATAACTAAGCACTTTCAAGTAGAAGGGGTGTGGAAAAACACTGTTATGTATTATTTTTTGATATGTTAATGAAAATGAGCATTTAATTGATCTAGCATTGAGTTGATTCAGAGGGTTGAATCTCTTGGGTTAGGGCCCAACCCTAGCAGCAAAGGTTCCTCTTACTATACTTGTATGCCTGGGTTATTTCATAGATTCCTTGTTGAACTAATTTTGGCATTATTTCATTGCAAGTATTTGTGAATTTCATTAGTTTGCTTCCATTTGTGAATAGCTTTAGAGAGATAAAGGAATACCAAAAAGGATGATAACATGTGGTTCTTGCCTCACTCCTCCCTTTAGGGACCATGGTTTGAAGGAAAAACTCCCATTCAACCCCAAAAAGTCAGAACTTTGATTTCTTATGAAACTTAGGGTTTTTTGCTAACTAGGCCAACATCTTTAGTTTTCAAGGATAGTTTGTAGTTGTTATTTCTATTATCTCCAACTTTGTATTATATTTCATGATGTTTCACACTAGGATACAAAGTATTTCCATGCATGAACTATGAAAATGAATGATGAAATTATGTTTTCTTATGTTGTTGGTGATCTTTATTGTTTTGACATGATTTATGGGTAAATGTCAGTCATGTGTGTATTGCAGGAGTTTCAATAGTGCATGAAGATCTCATGTCATTAGCCCCAACCTAACCTCATCCATCTATAATCACCAAATGCCACTAAGTCCATAAACTGATTTATCATTTCATAAGACCAACTTTTCATGCTTGTTGAGCAAATCCAACCATCCTAGAAACTTTGGTTTGAGTTCTGAGGAAGTCCTAGACACTTCCTTGCCTTATTCCTTCCATCACTCACCTTCCCTAAGTCCTATACCACTTCCTAAATCACTCCTTATGCTTTCAGCCTGCTTGTAGGAATACAGGGGATCCTATAGGTGCATTAGGACATCCTGTAGACATCATGTAGGACGACCTATAGTGGCCTATTTTGAGGCCAATTTGTGAAAAAAACATCAAGAAAGATAGGAGAAGACCCCTACATGCCTCTCAAGCCTTTTTACCCTTCACAACCACCTCTCTCCACACCTAACCCACCTGCCATACAATCAAGAAGAATTAGCATTCATGTTTTCACGAAAAGGACAAAAAGAAAAGGTTGTTTTGTTCATTCATATGCACAATAGTAAATTGTTTTGATTAGATCAGATTGCATGCTTAGGATAGTTAGGGTTCCACATGTGTGAGTTTAGAATTATTCTGAAGCAAGATATCGTAATAGATAGCTAGATGAGTGGTGTGTTTTAAGCATTTATTTTAGTCTTTCATTACTGCAGTAGATAAGATTACAGTTCTCTCAATTAGGGCAAGATTCCCCTTTCTCCATTGGTAATCAAACTTGTTCTAAATCAATAGAAGGCTGGTTTGAGAAACCTTAATGGTCTATCGCCAGCTTTGTAGTGACAAAGAGTGGATCCATTGCATATATTTGTGTATACAACACTGTCACCTCCAAGTTTGTACGAACCCAATGTTGATAAAGTAAAGTTGGTAGCCCCAGGAGTTGCAACATTCTTGCTGCAATACTGGTTCTCATCACTTTTTGGCACCGTTGCCGGGGAGATGTCTAAGTAGATGTGATTTCTTCTTTCTTTCTTCCATTTCTTATCTCTTTCATTCTACTATTAGCTTCATTTTTGCAAAAGTAGTTGTAAGTTGGTTTGCTTTCCTTTCCATTCTGCAAGTGAGTTCATTCAATAGTTAGCTTCAATTTAGTTTGTCATTTCAATTCTGCAGTAGGCCTTAAAGCTTGAAAAACAAAAAAAACAAAAACACTTATTTCATGCCTCATAGGAATAGGGATAACTTAGGGAAATTTCTACAAAATACCTCCATCACTTCAAACAACCAACCTTCCCTCTTCTTCTGTGGCTGTGAATTGGAGGACCCCTTAGGGGAACAACTAGAGATTTTTGAAGAACCTACAAGGGAAGATGAAGAAGAAGAAGAACCCATTCCAACTGACCTAATGGCTGAAAATAGAAATGATAGAGGAGATAGAGAAAGAATTGAGGGTGCTTTTCCCATCAGAGAAACCAATTGGGATGCCAAGATGAAAAACGTAAGACCCTATGCTATTCCTCAGTTCCATGACGTGACCTCAGAAGATCCAGATACTTTCTTGTTTGAGTTCGTTGTCATACACATAAATTATGATTACACTACTAATGATCAGAAGTTGAAATTATTCCTATCCAATCTCAAGGATGCGGCTCTGTGCTGGTTTATGGGTTTACTTGGGGATAGCATCACCAATTGGGCTCAGATGCAATAAGCTTTCAACAACAAATATAGGGACTACTGCAAGTCCAAAGACACTAAAGAGGAAATTTTTAGAATGAACTTGGGGCATGATGAGTCCTTAGAGGATTATGAGGAAAGATTCTAGCTTAGCTACAAAAGGGTTAGGTACACACTTGAACCTGAGTCACTGAAGCTAGTCCTACTTAGGGGGGTCATGGAAGATCTTCTGGATACCCTAAACCTGATGTCAAGATGGGACATCTACCAAATACCCTATGAGGATATCAAGACCGTCTTTAAGAACCATTCTAGGGTAGCTAGAAAAAATGGTAGGGGTAGTCAAACAGTGGCCAGCTCATCCTCGTCCAACACATCTATAAAAGGTGAAATTGGGAACATTTTGGAAAATTTCAAGAATGAAATGCTGCAAACCCTTGCCTTACATGTGGACACTGTGCACATCAAGAGGAAGAAGGAGGAAGCAGAGAGAGCATTAGCCATCTTCTGCCCTAGATGCACATGGAGGCACCCTAGGAATGAATGTCTATTAAACCTAATATAAATTTGCACAGTCTGTGAATAAAACCACTCCACAGACAAGTGCCCTTCTCTACCTAGACTAAAAGTTGTGTATCAGGGAATTGAAGGGGTGACTGAACAATTATGCTAAATAAATCAAATAAGGCCTCATGGGCCTTGAGCGTATGAGCAGAGCATGCAAGGGTCATCCTCTGCATATTACAACCCTAACCAAAACACATCCATTCCCTCTTGGGGTCCCCTTGCTCATCCCTCCTAGTCTAAACCTTCTCGCTGGTTGTTTGCACCTCAATACCATTCCCAGCTGACCAACTAGCCATTTTAGCCATATACCCCTCCAAAACCTCAATGGAATGCACCACCCTATGGGTGGAGGCCCCCATACAATAATGCTCCAACTTTATTGCCTTCACCTCCTACTCAACCACAAATTTTACACATTGCTCCACCTAAACAATGTTAGATGCCTACCCAACCAAATCCAAACCTGAACAAAGACAGGCACATCAAGTCTACAATGGAGAGACATCCTACCCTGCTTATGCTGTGGAAATTTAGAAAATCAACCCGAGGTCTAGGAGAGTACTCCCGGACATCCAACCTCCATCTCCACCTAAGGAGAGTGAGGAGGAAAGAGAGGAAAGTATGCCTAGATTGAATCCATGACCATTTCCTAAAAGGTTAACTCATCCAATCCAACCTACCCCAGAAGAGAATGAACTTCTGCGTGAATTGAAAAATATATGTGTTAAAATTCCACTTCTCCAAGTCATTAAGGATATGCCTCTTTACAACAAACTGATTAAAGAGAAGTGTTTCAAACATCCATGGAGGCGAAAAAGATACACTCCTACCATTAATGTCATTGGACAACTGTTTGACTTAATGTTGGGGCAGGTAATTTTCCAAAAGTATTTAGACCCTAGAAGCCCTGTAATAGATGTGCACATCAATGACACCATTGTCCCAGATACCATGATTGATATTTGGGCTGCCATTAATGTAATGACTAATGATGCCATGCTCAAGCTGAAGCTCTAGGGTTCATTAAGGAAGACCACGATAGTCTTACAGCTTGCAGACCGATCCACAGTAGCCCCTGAGGGGATTGTTGAGGATGTGATGGTCTCCTTTGACTCCTAGGAGTACACTGCAAACTTCCTGGTTCTCCAACCTAAGGCCAAGTTTAATGGTTATCCTCTCATACTTGGGAGGCCTTGGTTAGCCATTGTCAATGCCTACATGAACTACAGTGATGAAAACATGACTATAGTAAATGGGAATATATCAAAATAGTTGGTATTGTACCCTCCTACTCAACCATCTTGAGAACATGACTTACCTTTATGGCTAGAAGAGGAGGAAGAAGATGAAGTCTACTCCGTCCAACTATATACCCTAGAAACTGCCATGGGAGGAGGAAAGTCTAATGAAGATGATTTGATTGAACACATACTCCAACATCCAACTACCAACACCTTGTCTCTAGAGGAAGCAATGAAGGAAACCAAGAGAAACCATAAAATTGACCTATGCTTAGCTGATTCAAACCCTAATTGTGTCAAGACAATAGAATTCGGCCTTGAAAGAACTCTGAAAATCATCCTGTCTCTTTTTGTACAGCAAGAAGAAAAGTTATGTAAAATGCTAAGGGAGCATGTAAATGCCTTTGCTTGGAATTACAAAGAGATGGAAGGAGTGCACCCCTTAGTGTGTACTCACCACATTTATATCAAAGAAGGTTGCAAACCAGTTCAACAACCCCAAAGGAGAATGAATATTGCTCTCAAGGATATAGTCAAAGAAGAATTGCAAAAGTTGTTAGATGTAGGATTCATTTACAATATCTTAGACTGTTAGTGGGTGTCTCCTTTGGTGTTGGTCCCAAAGAAAAATTGGAATTGGTGGATTTGTGTTGATTATAGATAATTAAGCAAAGCAACGAAGAAGGACCATTTCCCTCTACCTTTCGTTGACCAAGTGTTAGATGGCTTGGCAGGGAAAAAGTTTTTGTCTTTCTTAGATGGGTTCAACTGGTATAATCAAATCTAGATTAGCCCAGAGGACCAGGATAAGACCACCTTCACCTATCCTTGTGGTACTTTTGCTTATAAGGTCCTTCCTTTTGGTCTATGCAATTCCCCTACCACTTTGCAAAGGGCAGTCTTGAGTGTCTTCATCGAGCTAGTCCATGATGCAGTAGAAATTTATATGGATGATTTTACACCCTATGGGTGTGATTTCCAGGAGGCTCTCTCTAATCTGGGTAAGGTGTTGAACAAATGCATTGAAATGAACTTATCCCTTAGTCCCGAAAAATGTGAGTTCTTAATGACTGTAGGGAGTGTTCTAGGTCACTCAATATCCCAGGAACAACTGCAGGTAGACCTAAATAAGATAGCCATCATCAAAATGGTCCTAATTCCGTAAAAACAAAGGGATGTTAGAAGATTTTTAGGCTTAGACGGATACTATAGAAGGTTTATAAAAGATTTCAACAAGTTAGCTTCTCCTTTATTTGGGTTATTGGCCAAAGGCTTCAAATTTGTATGGTTAGAAAGCTATCAAGAAGCCTTGGACACCCTCAAGGACAAGTTGACTACTACACCTATTCTCCGAGGCCCAAATTGGGCTCTTCCTTCCCATATACATGCCAATGCCTCTCACAAAGCCATAAGAGCAGCTGTAGGCCAAATAGATGACAAGCTACCTTATGCTATTTACTTCATCAATAAGAATTGGTCAAAAACCAAGATGAACTACACAGTGACTGAAAAAGAGCTCATGGTTGTTGCACATTCATTGGATAAATTTAGGCATTACATTACTAGTTACCAAACATTTTTACATACTGACCATGCTGTAATTTAATACTTCATGTAAATGCTTTGATAATTACATGGTTACTTTTATTGCATCAGTTTGATTTAGCTATTATTGATAAGCCTGGAAAGGAGAATTTTGCAGATTTTTTTATCTAGATTGACTTTGCCTATAGGCGAGGAAGGAATGGTTGATGATTAGTTACCAAATGACACTTATTCGCCATTTCAGTTCTTTGTCCATGGTTTGCTAACATAGAAAATTACTTGGTGTCTACACAGTTTCCACCAAATTTTTCCTCCAAGGAAAAGAGCAAGATCGTAACGAAGAGCTCCCCATTCACTTGGATTGGGGGCAATCTCTTTAAGCTAGGCTTGGATCAAATTTTGAGAAGACGTGTCAGGTAGGAGGAATCCTTTGACATCCTTTTGACTTGTCATGATGGGCCTTGTGGAGGTCACTTTGCAGCCAAAAGAACAACATTCAAGATACTACAAGCTGGTTATTACTGGCCCACCCTTCACCAAGATGTGAGGAGGTATACCAGTCAGTGTGATCGGTGCCAAAGGATGGGGAAACCTACCCCAAGAGATGAAATGCCTCTACAACCTCAGGTGACTTTCGAGCCATTTGACAAGTGGGGAATGTATTCCATTGGGCGCATTGACCCTCCATATAGACAGAAGCAGTACATCATTGTGTGCACTAACTATTTAACCAAGTGGGTTGAAGCCAAGGCCATCAAAGCAGCAACAAAAGAAAAGGTAGTTTAATTTTAAGGGAAAATGTGTTTTATAAGTTTGGGTACCCTAGAGAATTGGTCACTGATCAAGGCAGTCAATTTACATCTCACATGATTGAGAATTTGTTAATCCAACACAAGATCAAGCATAGAACATCCACTCCTTACCACCCACAGTATAATGGGCAAGTGGAGGTAACCAACAGAGTGCTGGAAGGTATTCTGACAAAAGTGATTAGCAGTAGTAGAAAGGATTGGGAAGGTAGATTAGTTGAGGCCACTTGGGCCTACAATACCACCTGGAAGACCACCATTAGGTTCACTCGTTATGAGTTGGTTTATGGGAAGAAAGCCCTACTGCCCATTGAATTTAAATACAACACCTTAAGAATGGTAGCACAATTGGATCTAGATCTCACTAGGGCACAATAAGAAAGATTTCTCTAGCTGAATGGGTTAGATGAATTTAGGATTTAGGCCCTCCTACACATAGAGGTGACACAATTTCAAAGGAAAATTTGGCATGAAAAGAATATAAGGGACAAACAGTTTCAAGAAGGTGATTGGGCTTTGTTGTATGATTCCCGGTACAAGGATTTTAAAGGTAAGTTAAGGACTAGATGGTTAAGGCCTTATGTGATAAAAAAAATGTCATGATAATGGTGATATACAGATAAGAACCATTGATGTAGAGGCTATCCCTTTACTTGTCAATGGGTATAGATTAAAGATATACAAGAAGCCCTTGTCAAAGAAAGAATTCATCAATAACATCAGCAAGAAAGTGATGGTGGTGGAGCAGGTCTCAGCTTCCACCCCACCAAGTCCCCGAAAAAAAATAAAAAAAGGCACTCAGGGTAGGCAATTAGGACGAAAACCTCCTTGGAGGCAGACTAGTTGCTTTACAAAAAAGAAAAAAAAAGAAAGAAATATACAAAAAAATGGAATTTTTGCTTTGCAAGTCAACAAGAGGAGGATAAGCATAGCATGAGAGGGAAAAAAGGACCCACAAGAGCCATGTTTCAACGCACCCATCTCATATCTTTCATTTTTCACCTATTCTTCCACTTATGAACCCCTCCATCTCATCATAGACAAGCTCTTTGTTTTCTACAGGATTCCCTGTAATCCTACGGGATTCCTTATAAACCTACAAGATTTTCCTGTAGGAATTACAGTGGCCTAGAAAATCCATAGAGAGGTAGTCTGAGAGCAAGGGGATGACAAGCCTAGTCTAGATAAAACAACCCATTCACTCCACCACATCATTGCCATTCCTTTCATCACCATGTCACCCCTGCATCCATCAATGAAATCAATTCAAAAAATGCAGATTACAAAAAGAAAAAGAAAAAACAAACAAAAGAGAGAGAGAGGAGGGAAAGAGGAACAATACCTAGAGACACAATCTCTCACCTACCATTCCCTACCACCCTTTTCCACTCATTTCAACATCCCTCATGCTTCAGAGTTGAGACAATGTATGAAAGTTTAGGGGAGAGGCAACTATAGGACATCATGTAGGTTTCCTGTAGGAAATCCTGTTGTAGCCTATCCGACAAAGGAAACTTCACAAGTTGCAGCCATCTTCAGTATCAGGATTCCAAGGATGAGGAAGCTCCTCTAGAGATCAAAAAAAACAACGAGATCACTAGCATCACTCTCTAGTACCTGCACATCAAAAGAAACAAGCATAAAAAGAGGCAAATAAACAAAAGAATATGTAGTAAAAACACAACAAAGAAGCATCATTCTCCAACATGCATCATCACCAAAGAATCTTACCCATAGGTATGTCATATTACTCATGCTCTCTCGTTAGTACGATATGATAAAAATTGTAGGATTATGTGAGAGTTGATTATATAAGTAAAGGTGTCTAGTTAACTTGGTCACCTTTGGCTAGTCGACGAGAAGAAAATAGTTAGACCACTCCACATGTGGAAAAATTCAAATCAGAAGAAATAGGGAATAAAGCCAAAAATGGTTAAGCTATGGAGGAAAGGAGTGGGAGATGATTACAAGGTGAGGTAAAATGATGGATTTATAGTGGGACCAATAGTCCAAAAGGAGGTGCTCGTACTTAGACAACCAGCACACCACCCCACACGATCAACCATATATGGAAATAAAACATTGATTCCCATACAAAGAGAGCATTAGAAATTTTGATAATTCATCGAACAAAGAGGTTGATACCGACCTTCCTGAAGCAGTGCCTATAGGAGACAGTCAACATCTGCAATTCAGGATACCTACAGGAAACATACAGGAAGCTTACAGGATATAGAGAAATCAACCTACAGGATTGTTAGTAAGAACTGAGGGAGATGAAATCAAAGGTTATCCTCACTTGAACGTAACAAAACGAGGTAGGAGCTATACCATCCATGTTTTCCATTTGAAAGAAAAATCCTCAATTTGATTAAGGAAATTGCAGTATAGGAGAGTGTATTGCATGTCATTAAAATTTAACATTCATACCTCCCTCACCTACTAGAATTCTTAAATTTTATCCTCACAAGAATCCACAATTACCAAGGAAAGATGATAGGAGGTTTCAACAAGAGAGAACCCACAAACACAACAATGATCCACCAACATCCTCCTATAGTGGAAATTTTCACAAGGCACTAATGGACGAGGTTCTTTGAGAGGATGAGAGGATATGATGATGATGTGGCCAAAGAATTTTCCCTCTCACTTACACCCCTCACTAGGACCAATGCCATTGCCGTGGTGAAAGGCTTATCATTAGTAATTACCCCTGAAGTTATAAGAAGAATCACTACACTCCCTTTAGGGTTACCATGGAGAAAAGAAGACAAGGGTAACAACACCCTTGCAAACAAAATATTCTTTTTGGAAGGAGAAGATCCAATGGGGGGAAAATGGGGTTAGAAGGGAAAGCATTCCATACCCTTGTAATGAAGTTAGTTACCACCTCATTAAATTCATATCATGTGAAGGGAGATACAATGTTGTTTATGGATACCACTTTAGACTCCTCCAAGAACTAAGATTTGAGAGAACACACCTCCTCAAAACAGATTAAGTATACCCTGTTTCCTCCTACAATCAATGATATACATGATCATCAAAGTGCAGGAGGGAAAACATCAACAACTAGCCCATCATGGGTTGATCAAACTCATCCTTGAAGATTCTATACAAAATCTAAGACTCCCTATTACATGGACAACCTTCAGAGACATGCAGGTAGGAAGAGAAAATCAAGCTATTGCATATGACAAAAGCCCCACTGCTAGTGAAATTGAAGAAGAAACAGAGGAGGAAAAAGAAGAAGAAACAAAGGAGGAGAATGAAGAGACAGAAGAAGAAACAAAAGAAGAGACAGATGGGCGAAGTGAGGAAACAGAGGAAGAAGAGGAAGAGGAAGGTGGAGACAAAGAAAATAATGAGAAGGAAAATGGAAAAGAGGAAACATGACAAAAAGATGAATAGAGGTCTATAGCTCAAGGAAAATAAGGGGAAGAATCACCAAGGGTATCTCTAGAACCCACAGAGAAAGAGGCAACAACTTCTCTTACTACCCTAAGTACAACTATCAAATCAAAAGGGAAGAGGTAAAGACAAACCCCACTGTACTTCAAGACAAGAAAGAGCACTAGGATTAGACAAGAGAGACCTCAAACCCCCACAAAAACTCCAATTTTCATTGAGGACTCACCAAAGAAGCAAGAAAAGGCAACCCCTCTAGAGAAAAATCAAGGAGAAGGATCATCAGAATAAGCCTCTCCCAAATCTCCCATCACTTATGTTAGGAGGCTTGTCACAAGGTCAACCTCATCAAAGGGAAAAGGTCTCCTACAAGAGACACACAAAAACCTACAGGAAGCAGAGGCCATCCTACAGGAAACATTATTAAACCTATAGGAAACACAGAAAAGGGATCAAGAAGGTATCACTCAACAAGAAACAAAGGAAGAAGACCTAGAATTGAGAGAACTTAGTCCACAACCCAACCACAGCTCCTACTATAGGTTCATTGAAGGAGGTAGGGTAGTCCCACAAAAGTTTCCATTCCACTATTCTTTGAACTTCAAAAAGAGAGGGCAAGGACACATAGGTGGACGAAAATTTCTAAATCGAAAGGGATGGAGGATGTAGGCCACATGTAGGAGAAGTTGAAGGAGATGGGTAGAGAACTGAGCAGCATAAGGTATAGAAAAGAAATGATGAAATATCAATTAGAAGTAGAGAATGCATGATTAAGGGGACAACTACAAGAAAGAGAAATCCAATGGGAAACTATGGCTAGTTTATCCTTGGAGGCAATCCAGTGCAGGATGCCAACAAAGTCTTATCTCAAGGAACAATGACTACAATTCCAAATCAAGACTCTGGCACAAAGGGGAACTATGCCCTTTAGGGACTACAGACAATTCATTTTTCTTTGTGATCAAAGCACCTTGGAAGATAGAGAAAAAATATCTGAGTTTTACCTATGCAACTTGGCCTTGATAGATTTGAATGTGTGGGACCCAAATTAAAAACTTGGAGACTTACAATTTATGGGCTTAGCATCATGAATGAATCATGAGGAGCCAAGATCTACATAGATAAAGAAGGTAATGGCAAAAGAAGAGACATAACCCCTTATGATCAAAGCTGAGAAATCTAATAAAATGGTTGTCATCAGCACCCACAACCTCATTGTAAATGATCCCAAGATTGCACCTAGGTACCTTGCTACAAAAGAACAAGAAGTCAAACACTTTGAAGACATGTTCAGATTGCTAGGAGATGACAACATGCAAGCTTGCCAAAGGAGATGGAACACCTTAGCTTACAACCTAAAAGTCAGAGAATAGCACTCTCTTGACAAAATGAGAGAGGCACTAAATAGAACCCCCATGTATAAGCAAGTTATACAAAGACTCAATGTCAAATGGATTGGCTTGAGGCACAGTCCACAATTCTTTTAGGAATGTTGGAAGGAAGGAAAGAAGAAGAAGAAGAAGAAAGAAAGTAGTGGGAAGAGATAGAGAGGAAGGCAGGATTTTATTCATAGGAAGAAGAGACGACAACAGAAGCATGGGATGTCAGGGAAGCCACTAGAGCAATGAAGGACATGGACATAGATTAATTTTCTCAGAGGATGAGAAAAAATTTCAATAGGGGTGACGATGAGGCTCATCATTAGGTAAATATATGGACCTTAATACACCTACAAGCTTACTAAATTCAACTCTTCTCATAATTTCTTACATGTTTCAATTATATTTTTCTTAATGAGATGAGTAAAAGCAAGATGTTATGTCTAGTGGTCTAATGTGCATTGATTGTAGGTTTTTGGGAGAAAATTATGGAAATTATGGCTAATTAAGGTGTAGGAACTCGAATGAGACAAGAAGGAGAGATTATAGGAGATGGATATTCCTCATTAAATCCTCACTCATTCGATTACCCTCCAATCAAATCACACTAGCTCGGAGTTACAGGCAACTGAGTCATGAAGATCATTGGCAGTCGAGCCAGTGATAGTTAAAGAACTACTTCATATTGAGATTGGGATCCAAGCCTCCCTATATTTAAGGAAGTTGTTGGAAACTTCAGTTGTATAAATAAGGATGCCTAGAGCCTCCTTAGGATTCATATTTTTTAGGCAAGATAACTAAGCATTTTCGAGTTGAAGGGGTGTGGCAAAACACTATTATGTATTATTTTTTGATATGTTAATGAAAATGAACATTTCCTTGATCCAACACTAAGTTGACTCAGAGGGATGAATCTCTTGGGTTAGGGCCCAACCCTAGCAATAGAGGTTCCTCTTACTCTACTCGTATGCTTAGGTTATTTCATAGATTCCTTGTTGAATTAATTTTGGCATTGTTTCATTTATAGTATTAGTGAATTTGATTAGTTTTCTTCCATTTGTGCATAGCTTTAGCAGTATCTTTAGAGAGATAAAGGAATACCAAAAAGGTTGATAACATGCGTTTCTTGCCTCACTCCTCCCTTTAGGGACCATGGTTTGAAGGAAAAGCTCCCATTCAACCACAATAAAACAGAACATTGATTTCCTATGAAACTTAGGGTTTTCTGCTAATTAGGCCAACATCTTCAGTTTTCAAGGATAGTTTGCAGTTGTTATTTCTGTTATCTCCATTTTTGTACTAGATTTCATGATGTTCACACTATGCTGCAAATTATTTCCATGCATGAACTAGGAAAATGAATGATGAAATTTTGTTTTCTTATGTTGTTGGAGATCTTTCTTGTTTTGACATGATTTATGGGTAAATGTCAGTGATGTGTCTATTGTGGGATTTTCAAGGGTGCAGGAAGATATCATGTCAGTAGCCCCAGCCTAACCTCATCCATCCATAATTGCCAAATGCCACTAAGTCCAAAAACTAAGTTATCATTTCATAAGACCAACTTGCCATACTTGTTGAGCAAATCCAACCATCCTAGAAACATTGGTTTGAGTTTTGAGGAAGTCCTAGCCACTTCCTTGCCTTATTCCTTCCATCACTCACCTTCCCTAAGCCCTATACCACTGCCTAGATCACTCCTTATGCTTTTAGCCTGATCTTATAAGAATATAGGGGATCCTGTGGGTGCATTAGGACATCCTGTATACATCATGTAGGACGACTTGTAGTGGCCTGTCTTGAGGCCAATTTGTGAAAAATGCATCAAGAAAGATAGGAGAAGACCCATGCTTGCCTCTCAAGCCTTCTGACCCTTCACAACCACCTCTCTCCACACCTAACCCACCTACCATATAATCAAGAAGAATTAGCCTTCATGTTTTCACAAAAAGGACAAAAAGAAAAGGTTTTTGTGTTCATTCATATGCATAACAGTAAAGTGTTTTAATTAGATCAGATTACATGTTTAGGGTAGTTAGGGTTCCACATGTGTGAGTTTATAATTCTTCTGAAGAAAGATATCTTAATGGATAGCTAGATGAGTGGTGTGTTTTAAGCATTTCTTTTAGTCTTTCATTACTGTAGTAGATAATATTTCAATTCGCTTAATTAGGGAAAAATTCCCCTTTCTCCATTGGTAATCAAAATTCTTCTAAATCGATAGAAGGCTGGTTTGAGAAACCCTCGTGGTCTATCACTAGCTCAACAGTGACAAGGATTGCATCCATTGCATCTATTTGTGTATAAGACATTGTCACCTCCAAGTTTGTATGAACCCCGGGTTGATAAAGTAGAGTTTGTAGCCCCAAGAGTTGCAACATTATTGTTGTAATACTGGTGCTCATCAATGACTTTTAAAAGATTCTTATATTTTTGTTTTAGGTACATCATTTTTAAAACATTCTTATATTGTTTTATTAATTTAAATTGTTTTAAAATTTTCAATTAAGAAATTTTGAAATTGTTCATATAATTTAGATTAGTTCCTAAAATATAATTAATATTTGAATTGTTAATTTATATTTAAAAGATAGAGTAAATTTTAAAAGAATGCAAAATGAGACAAGTATATAAGGAGGAAAAATTTAAATTTACACACTTTACATTTTGATTACATTGTAAATTTATGGAATTGCTAGTTTATACTTTGGTTGACTTTTACTATTACACTAATTACGTTGAGAACACTCACAAGTCTAGCACGACAGAGATTTTGTAAAGTAATGTAATGTCCTATAACATTTTGACCCAGTCATCTGGGAGATAGGAATGAAGGAGGATGGCAACGACGAAGCTGGTGCGACCATGCCTTGACACAGGGTAGGCCCTGCGCAGTACACCTGGATCTAGGCCATAGTTTTGGTTCATTCCCCTATAGCTCCTAGTCCATAACCAACCAATGACCCCCGTTCTTTTGCTTTCCTGCTTACCTCCCGCATAACCCCTGGCGCATCAATGGAGACCGACCTTATAGATTATTCGAAGGACCCCCTCGAGGGAATCTCCATTTTCGGCAAACAGACCAGTTCTAAGGTGTATTTCTCATTCAATAGGGAACTCACCGAGGTTATCACTCCACTTCCGTCGCTCATGGGATGACCTAGTGCTATTATCGACCTCCCGGAATTACCTGTTACCTGGCCAGCATTCGCTTTGCCCCCCCTAATTTTGATCCCCCATAATTTAGGCTCTAGACTAGTTGGCTCAGAATAGACGGTTGGATCATCCGGCATATCCTCCATCCTTCTTTCAGCGGCCTCCCATTTCCCATCTCAGTCCCCGCTCAGAGAAGCTCTGCCCTATTCTGCTGACACTACCCAGCCCTTGGAGTTTGCACAATCCTCTGGTAGTTATGCAAACATCCCTCCCCTCCCAGACACCTTCCCTACTGGCCCTGCTCTGTTATCTCAAAACCCTAACCCTAACCCTAACTCTCCCAACCCTAATCTTGAAGAAACCCTTGAGGGGGTAGAGGAGGCGGAGCCTGCTCTCGGGAAGAAGCAGAGGTGTATCAAACCTAGGACTAGGAATTATTCATCGATTTGGAAGAAGATTTTTAGTGGCAAGACACCATGGATATGGCGGTGATGGTCCTAGTTGGCAGGGTCAGGGGAAGGAACTACACCGTGGTGATACTTAGACAGTGGGTTGTGGAAATTTGGGGCCATCACTTGGATGATATGCCTATTGTACAAACTTTTATCCATGGCTAGTTTGCCTTGTATTTGCACGATCAGAACACACCAACTAGGTCTTATCCTCATTTTTGGCACATCGAACAGGCTCCAAATATGTTAAGGAGATGGAGTTTGCTATTTGATCTAGACAGAGAACAACTTGTGGTGCGGCCAATATGGGTTCGTCCCCCTACTCTGCCTCTCCATTTATGGACCGAGGATACCTTTAGAAGAATGGGAAATTCTCTAGGTACTTACCTAGACTACGATAGATCATATCTCTCTATGAGGGTCATGGCCTATGCAAGACTACTGGCTCACCTGGACATTAGAGGTGGTTTACAAGAAAAAACCACTCTTCATTGGAGGAACTATAATCGGATCCATATTTTGGACTATGAGGGGGTCCCCTTTCATTGCAGGCGCTGCCACAAGTTTGGAAACCTCTATAAGGACTGCCCTCTCCTCGCGAAATCAAAGATGGGCAACAAAGGGAAGACCTCATCAGCGAGGGGAGCTCAGACATAGGAAAAGCACCCATATGGGGCCAATAAGATGGATAGTGGTGCAGACGGATCCAAGCTTGCCTTGACGACACTGAAGAAGCATGAGAAAGCACCTCTTCAACCACCTTCACCTCCATTGACCAGGTCTAAGGCAGTCTCTAGAGTCGTGCTATCTTTGGGTATGTCCAATCGTATCCCTTGCTTTGCATCTGCCAATTATTCATTTGCACATAAGGAAAAATCTAAGGAATCTAGGCAAGACTAGGACAAGACTCATCCCTATCTAAGCTACCCGGTCTGTCGCCTCAATTCTCATGTACCTATTCCCTCCCAGATTTCCCCCACAACCTTAATGGAGACATCAAAGGAATCAATCCTTGGATCTGACCCCACTCCCCATTGATATCATCTCTGATTGCAAACTCGATCACCAATGTTGGATGCTATTGGCATTGGAATTATCCCTTCCTCCTCCACTCTCAAGCTCCCCTGAAGTAGACCTTCCTCCTTATCAAAAGCTAAACAGAAGGAAAGTATTGAGGTGGCCTCTTGAAAATAGCTTTCAGTCGATAGGGTCCTTAGAGCGCAGAGCCCTCTACAGGAGTCTCCCCCATGAAGGTTCTCTCCTTCAATTGTAGAGGGATTGCTAGTCCTGAGAAAAAAATAGTGCTAAGGAGGCTTCTCAAAAAGGAGCTAATTGATCTGGTCTACCTACAGGAAACATTGGGTGCGGCTGATATCATTTCCCCTCTAATGGAATCTCTGCTCCCAGGATGGCATTTCTAAGCCATTGATGTTAATGGCCGCTCGGGGGGCATTTCCCTATGATATAAACCCTTGCTAAATTAATATAATAGGCACTTGGGGGGGTATAGGATTCATAGGGGTGGACATATACTCTACAGAGCTGGGAACTGAGATTAGAATGATAAAACTATATGGGCCCTGCCATCATAGAGAGATTTTCTGGGAAAGTATTTTGGCAGCCAACATATTTCAATTTGATAATATCATTCTAGGAGGAGACCTAAATTTCTCCCTAGGCTACTGTTGATGCCTCGAAAATCATTGCAACAACATTGGGGAAACCACGCGGTCCGGACCTTAGTACAGTTCCTTTTCCGTTTGGGATAGTGGCTCCGACTGGGGATAATGGGACCAGTTTCCCAGAAATAGATAAAATGGGATGAGTGAATGTTTTATAAGTAACACTAGTGATAGGCGAAAGACTAATACTATTAACAAAATATAAATAAATGAAACTATCCCGGGAATCTATTGAGCTCTAAAGCGTAGCTTTTGATGCTCTATATCTAAAAGATAAACATATAGATGTCTGTATCCTTAAGACATAGATATTGAATTATTTATGATTGCTGTGCTTAAATAGTTAAGCGCAGCGATTTAAAGCGATATTACTACACTTTGCACATCTATATCATTAACATATACATGATTAAAAGTAAAGGCATATCATATAAACATCCAATAGTGGAATGAACAATATTAGCCGTTATAGCGCATGCATACAATTAACGATAGCAAGATAATTACATAACAATTCATATACACAGAATGACTTAAGACAAAGATAGAAGTACCATTTGAGCTGTAGGTCAATCCCAGATATCAATCGCTATGTATGGCTTCTCCTTTAACACATAAACATTCCTCAATCAATGACAATAGTGCACAATTGAATCAAGAAATTTCTCCATTAAAGTAAAAGCGACTGGTCGAGTTTCATAAAAGAATAAAGGCTGAAGCACAATAGTGCAAACTTCAGCCTGTTAAGTCTATTACAGAATTTTTACGACCCTTTCTAAAGACATGAAAGGGTCTATAAATACTACACTAATCTAAATATCTACAAAACAGAATTGCTAATTAAGCTGATACCAATAACTTCTTGTTGCTATTTCTGCTAGCGATCTGAGGAGCTGGAGGATGATTCATTCTGTCGGATGTTTATATTTGAACCTTAGTTGATTGATGGCAAGCATTGGCTCAATCGCAAGAGGTTTGTTGAGCCGTGAACTGAGCTGGGCGGCAAAGGTGGCGTCTTGGATGTCGGGGATCATACATTGAACGGCATCGGTTAAGCATTTGAGGGTGGCTCTTTGTTCATGAGGCTTGATTAGGAAATGCCAATATGTTTCTATGCTTAAACTGTTAACCCCGGCGATTAACCTTCCTCTGCTTTCTAACTCTGGATAACAAGTTTGTTCCAATGTATTTGTTGTAGTTACCTTTCCGGGTGTACACTGGGAAACGATATTTGCTATGTAGAGTGTATCATTAACTAGATCAATCAAATTGTTAGAAGTCAACCTGCACCTTGAAGCTGCTCTTTCTGCCTTTAACACCTGTGTGTGCCACTCCGTGAATAGTATGTCCTTATGAACCTCAAGTATTCTTGGCAAATTGGAGTCTTTACCCAACTTCGAATCTTGCCATTCGAGATATGCTGTAATAGCTTCATCAACTTGATTCAAGTCATCTCTTGCCTTTTCTACCTGCTCATTTACAGTTGTATTTAACTCGCAGAGTGGTTCCACTTGAGAGAGGTATTGAGCCAAGAGTTTAACTTGCGCTATAAGCGCATTGTTGATTAACATTGCCTCTTTTCTAAATTCCATTATCTGCGAATCTCCTTTAACATTATCCAGCTGCGCTGTAATTTGGGCAATATGCTCATCCTTGGTCTTTAATAATTGCTCATTTGCCGCTTTTAATTGTTCCAAAGCTTCAGTCAACTCATTATGTTTCTGGATTGCTGCCTGATTAATGTTCTGTTTCTCCTCCTCCCATTGCTTAGACAATTGGCTATTTATTTGTTGTTGTTTTACTATCTGTTCCTCGGCGCGCACTGTCCGCTGTTTTTTTTCTGCTAATTGTGCCTCGGCTTGTGTTACCCTTTGTTTTATATCTGCTAACTTTGTTTGCAATGTGGAGATTTCCTGGTCCTTAGTCTTTAAAAGAAGACTTACCTCCGATGCCTTGTCGATAGTTGCAACTGAATAAGCTCCAGCATACTGTGACAGTTTGGTTAGATCATCGGAGGGATCCAGTTTCTCCTTCCACACTACATTGCCCATGACCGTTTTTTCTGGAAAGATGGAAGGTTGATCAAGCCTTTGTCTCTTTCTCGATTGCTTTACCACGGCTCTGTGCTTTGGGTTGTAGAAGACATTCAATGGAGGAATATCTTCCACTTGTAGAGTGATTTGGTCGCTAGGACCTTTTGGAATTATTTCCACATCCTTCGTTTTAGGTGGGCCACTGGTTCCGCTCAAAGCCTGAGATGAGGTTTTATCCTGTACACTGCTGCTTTTAGGAGTATCAGTATTCTGTGAGTCTTTTCCTCCACCGATAATGGTGCTGAAATGCTGCCATTCCTTTTGCAGTTCAGGGTCTGTGACGACACCTTTGTTAGTATCGGTGGTGGTTTGTTTAGACTGGGACTCCTTAAGCAATTGTTCTTGTTTTTCCCTCTCTCGCTGCTCCTGTTCCTTCTGCCACATCTATGCCTGCTCTTGTTCCTTCTGCCGCTTCTCTACCTGCTCTTTGCACTGCCTATCTTCCTCTTCTTTTCTTAAGCGCTCTTCTTGTTCTTTCTTTAAGCGTGCTTGTTGTTCTTGCCTCAAATTCTCCTCTCGATCTTTCTTTTGTCGCTCCTCCTACTCTTTATTATTGGTCTCTGTCGTAGCAGGAGGTTCCTTTATCTGCTGTTGGCCAGGCTCGCTTGATGATGCTGCTTGGGTTCGCATTAATAAATCCAGGGGCAGAGTTTGCAACCTCTGTTCTCTAAGTTTATTAAACTCAATTAACCCTTCATCGTTATATTGCATCTTGGCGAGTTGTCTGGCTTGAAATATCGATTCAGCTGATTTGAAAATATCATCAAACATGTCTTCTTTATGATCAAATGTTGCTAATTTGGCATGTTCCAAAGCAGCATATGCCGTTCGCTTTGGGTTGAATGCCCTATTTGGAAGTGTAGCAAGATTTAGAGCTTGAATCTTCATGGCTTCTTTTTCCGCATGTTTTAGATCATGCAGGGTGAAGACTCCACATCTGAAGGGGAAAGTGGGCCAGCCCCTTTTCTTCTCCTTTTTGAGAGTCTGGGTGGTGCTTTCAGCTGTAATTTGACATGCAATTTCCCTTGCTAACAGTTTGTCAGGGACATATAAAGGAAGGACATGAGGATTGGCTTGGCTGCCAAAGACTCTAATATAAGTGAAATATTCTTCTCCAAACCAACTACCCACCGCAGGCAAATCAAAAGAGGCTAGGTAGGATATCCTTGGAATAGGCTTGTCAAAAATTGCATAATAAACAGGAACCATGAAACCATTACAAATCTGATACATGTGGTTTTTATAGGATGACTTCCACATCTTGCGATGATAAATATGAATGGGCGAGGGGTCCTGTGTGGTCCACCTCCAACCAAGAATAGGGAATTCAGAATTAAAACACAAGGTATCTAGGATATATGCACTATAGTAGAACGGGGGAATTTTCCTCTTAGTGACTCTAGTTTTGTTCCTAAAGTCACTAACAGCTAATGCTAGCTTATCCGAAAGGATAGTAGCCCAATCCATAATCGTGCTGTTCACTGCCGCCTCCATGAGAGGAACCATTTCAATGGTAAAAATGGCAGATTCGTGAAAACCCCACAATCTACACATCATTATACCGGCGTAGCAATAAGGAGAACATAAAGAGTCGACTGAGTACTTACCGGAGGATTCATGCTTGTGCTTATTTGGATTTTTCCTCCAGTCCTTGATAGGTTCGGACTCAATCTCGTTCTCGCTTGCGAATTTCTCCAAAAAGGCGCTATTATATATCTTCTTTGGCTTAGGCAAATGATACATTTGCCTCAGATCTTCTGGCTTAAATGACCCAAAAATCCTCCCATCCTTTGCGATGAAAGTTCAGTCTGTGATGGGGATTTATTCAATTGCCCATTTCACGACATCGGTGTATGGGAGCATTTGCTCCCTTTCCGCTATCCTATGGAGGAAGGAATCGGCCAAATCCTTAAGAGTGCACTCTGATTTCTTCAATGAATCTGCGGTAGCTTCTTCTACCGTCTGCGTTGGTTTCTCGGCCTCTATCAAGTCATAAGTTCCTTGCCAAGTTGTTCTGGCAAGGCCTGCGCATGTTGTGTCGGATATCAGGCCCTTTTTGCTGTTTACTAGTGCTTGCCCTGCAGCTGGTGGATTGGAAACACCTGCAACTTTCTTCGACTTTTTACCCATCATGCCCGAATTTCATTGTAAAACTGTATTCTGCACAGAGAGGCGATTTTGGCGTAACACAGAGATAGCAATAAAACTCACAGTTGATAGCAAATGAAAAGATGAACGTTGATATACTTTGCTTTTGTAAAACCGGCACGGAGACAATCTACAGGCAGATCTTAGGACATGGATCCATTAAGTGACCGTATAGAGCCTGCCACCTTATAAATGCCCATTATACCAATATTTGGTCGAAAGATCTTTTAAAGCATGCAATGGGTGTATTAGCGGCCGAGCGGGAGTGATTATGCCTTAATTATCATTAAATCGGGCTTTCCAATCACTTTAACGGCTTTTTTATTGAAAATCGTGCCTTATCGCATCGCATCAGGGGGGGCGCATGACTGGCTTTAACAATGCTTTGAGTATTGCCGATCGCCGATTGCGATATTGCATCGGCGAAAGGCATATGCGCATTAAGGATGAAACGAGGGGATCCGCCGATTGCCGATTGCGATATCGCATCGGCGAAAAGGCATATGTGCATATGATTGTAAGAACAAAGGAGAGGTGCCGATTGCGATATCGCCAATAGCTTTATCGCATCAGGGCTTTAACATGGGGTGTGTTAGTGGTGCACAAGGGGATTGCCGATTGCGATATCGCCGATAGCTTTATCGCATCGGGGGAAGTCCTTTGGTCATTTGGTGCATTGCTTATGTTTTTTGTGATATGCGATCTTTCGATTGCTTTATCGCAATAACCACATAGTCACTTTATGTCCGCTTTTAAATAGATATTGCTTTTAAGGGTTTATTCGTAAAGTAAAGCGCTCCTTTGATTATCGGACTTTTAGAAAGTAAAAGTTTTGATATCAATTTTATTTCTAAAGGGACCTATTTCATATTTTAATGTTTTAGTATATTCAAAAATAATATGAAATGGGGGGGTTGTTTGCAAAGCACAACAATTGGCGATTCACTGGAAGAACCAATTATCTCTGGGAAAATCAAAAAATACTTTAAAACTTTTTGGAAATAGAGTTCCAATTATAAAGGAAAATTTTGATATAACTAGGTGTCTATGCATTCTGAATATCATAGAAGTAATTTTGCTAACTTCCTCCTTTTGCTAATTTAAAATTGATACATTTTAAGTTTCAAATAGGCCTTTGTTGGTTTATAATGATAAAAATAGAAACATCCTTCCAAATCAGCTTTTATAGTAAACTCGCTTGTCACAGGTAGAGCCTCTGCTGCCAGCAAACGTTTATAGTCTCGACAGGGATACCTTTTAACCATGTAATTGTCCATTGTCCCATCCAATTAAGAGTATGATTATCAGAAAGAATTCAAGACATGCTTTCATATTTTGTCCATCTTTCTTTTTTCTTTCATTGATAGGATAAAAAGTCATTGTCCTGGTTTGGTGGCCAGCTATTGACAATGCCACTCACTGGTAGTAGTCTAACTAAACAAGCTAGCTCGTGATGAGACTCCTTGTCTTGAAATTTCAAGCCATTACCCTGTTTTGGTAGGCAGTATTGGTAATGTCAGTTAAGCTATTTCCCTATGAACATGGTAAGCAGGCTTGTAATAAGATCTCTTATCTTTAATATCTTTATATTTTAGAATTACACTCTGAAAAATCATCATCTCTAATGAATGGGGTGGACAATTACTTCTTTGAGAATTGATGGATGACAGGTTAAGAGTTGGAGATGCTGATATTGAATTGACTTCCATTTCTAATATTAATAACCTTTTGGGACCAACTTGAAAACATAAAATAACTCTCATTTCTCTTATGCTCTAAGGAGGAGTTGATCAAATTTAATTTGTGATTTCAGAATACAATGATACCTAATTTCCCAAAATTGTCCCTTTTGGTTGAAAGTTCTATTACTTGAAAGCAAATATTTATGATATTTCTATGAGACAACCTTTTCAAATATAGTGAAAGGTCAATAGAATATGCCTTTAAACTTTATTTCCTAACCTACAAACTAAAAAAATTCTACAGAAACAAAAAGGGAGAAGGGGTCACCTTCTCAATTGAAGAATTTTTTTAGGATAAGGCCATTTACAGGGAGAGACTCCCTCAAACCTGTTAAATCTTGTAATAGAAAGGTTGAATGGCCTATTTTCTCACAAATCTAAAATGGTCCAAGCCACAACTTTTGGAACTTGGTGTGTTTGCCTTTGTCCTCATGGGCTTTATCCCATTTCAGAACTAAATTGCCAACTTGGAATTGTTTTGACCCTGATGAAGCTGAATCAAAAGCTGATTTGATGATTTGTTGGTGCTTTGAGGATTTGATCATATCTGAGCTGAATAGAAGAGGAGGGTGCTTCTTCAATGAACTGTACTAGGGCTAAAGAGGGTAGAACAAGATTTTTAGGCAATATTGCTTCCTTTCCATATACAAGGTTGAACGGAGAGGTTCCTATGGAAGCCTTCTGTGTTATCCTATCAACCCATAATGCGAAGACTAAGGATTTATGCCAATTCCTATGATTTTGTTCAATTGTTCGTTTAATAATTTTGATCAGATTCTTGTTAGTTGACTCTGCCAAACCATTACCCTGAGGATAGTAATTAGCAGAATATTTTAACTTAAATCCTCTTTTTATAGCAAAATCAATCATAGAATTGCCTGAGAAATAAGAAGCGTTATCAAATACAAGAGCAGTTGGGACACCAAACCTGGTAATGATGAATTGATCAATGAATTCAATGATTGCTTCAGAATTTGCTGACTTTAAAGGGATTGCCTCAACCCACTTAGTGAAATAATCGGTAGCAGTGAGAATATACTTATGCTGCTTGGAAGAAGGTGGATTAATTTCCCCAATGATATCCAATCCCCATTGATCAAATGGTTGTTCAATGTTAACTGGCTGTAAAGGGAAAGCTGATTTTCGTTGTCTTCCACTTGCAGTTTGGCAGTTGAGGCATTTCCTTACATACTCATGGGTGTCTCTAAAAAGAGTTGGCCAATAGTATCCAGCATGAATAATCTTGTGAGCTGTTGTGTCAGCTCCAAAATGTCCTCCTGCTGGTCCATCATGTAACTCCTGCAACACCTTTTGGGCTTCAGTTTTCTCAAGGCATCTCAGCAAAATAGAATCATAATTCTTCTTAAAGAGTACATTATCAATAATTGTAAAAGTTTTTGCTTTTAACCTGATGGCTCTTTTGCTTTTGTAAGATAAATGAGGAGGAGCATGACCATTTTTTAAATAAAATATCAAATCTGCATATTGAGATTCAGAATCAGTGACATTTACCTGATTGATTTCTTCAGTTGGACTAGTGTCGCTTGATTCGAGAATGTTGGAAGCTCCTGCTAGTATCCTGCAAAAACCTTGGCCCCTAACAATCTTTGCTGGTCTAATTTCTAAGTCATATTCTTGAAGTGCTGTAACCCAGTTTGCCCTTTTTTCACCCAATTCTTTTTGTAATAATAGTTGCCTAACAGCTGGGAAAGGAACTATCACTTTTGTGTGGGTTTTGAGGAGAAAGGGTCTATAATATTTGACTGCTTTAAACACAGCAAAAGCTTGTTTCTCTACATCAGAGTAATTTAATTCGGCACCCTGAAGATTCGAGCTAAAAAATGAAATAGGTGCCTCCAAATTATGATCATTTAGTTGAGTAAGTACTGCTGCATATGAAGAATTAGATGCAATAGTATACAAGGTGAAAGGATTAGAGAAATTTGGAGTAATTAAGGAGGGGGCGTTGATAATGGATTGCTTTATCAAATCAAAAGCTTCTTTTTCTATTGATCCCCACTTAAAGACTGCATTTTTCCTAATCATTGCCTGGAGGGGCAAAATAATTTGAGAAAAATCAGGTATAAATCTTTTAACAAAATTAATCTGGCCAAGAAATGACTGCATCGATTTTTTATTATGCGGGAATGGGATCTCAGAAATCTCCTTGATCCGATCAGGATCAATATAAATGCCATCCCTAGAAACTACAAAACCTAGGAGTTTCCCTTGATCAAGAGAAAAAAATGATTTTTTGGGGTTAAGAGAGATTCCATACCTTTTACATCTTTGAAAGATCTGGTTTAAGTCATGTAAATGATTAGATCTCTCTTTAGAAAATACAGTTATGTCATTTAGGTAGACAACCACTGTTCGATTTATCAATCCCCTAAAAGCAATATCCATAGCTCTTTGGAAAGTTGCTCCTGCATTTATAAGTCCAAAAGGCATCTTTTGATAAGCGTATGTGCCCCATTTTGTTCTAAATGTAGTTTTAAGCTGGTCATCTGGATGAACCATAACCTGGTTGTATCCAGAAAAACCATCTAGAAAAGACATCAATTCAGAACCTGCTACTGATTGGAGT
>APFE031299948.1:0-40244 GCA_000404065.3 Pinus taeda | reverse complement strand
CAAGGGAAATTTACATGGAATATCAAGGAAAGGAAAAGGGAATGGGAAAAATGATTACAAGGGGAATACCTTTCAAACGGCATAAAACCCTCAGGAAAATTGGCGATTTGATAGCTCCTTGGGTGAATTTACAGTCGATTTCAAAAGGAGGGCGCTGACGAGTCACGCGCCTCACCCAACGGGTCGTGTGCCTCTGACGGGTCGCGCCCGTTGAAAAAAAAATTCCCTGTGGAAGGCGCTTGACGGGTCGCACACCTCTGACGGGTCGCGTGCCTGGCCTGACGGGTCGCGCACCTGTCCAGCTCCCAAATTCACTCAAACTTTCACTCAATCACTCGCCCATCTCTCTTGCAAGAGACTTGGATGCACAATAAGGGTAAATGGAGGGAGATTGGGCTTTTATAACTTTGATTTGAAATAATTTCATGCCCAAACCCACTTTGTAATGTTTTTCCTTTGACACTTTAAAAACTTGACTTTTTTGGTTTCCTTTGTCCTGAAATGGACTCATTTAATGCTTTTGCTCGATTCTTTTTGCAGGGATACCATCTGAGGGATCTTGGCAAGGGATCCAGGGTTACATGCTGTCCTTGGAAGTTTTTTGAAATTTCATCACTTTTTACAAAAAATTGAAAAATAGCCTTGGCTTTAAAAACATAGTTTTTAAATCCAAGGTGAAAATTAACTGTACAAGATAGAAATTTGTGAAGAAACGCCTTTAAAATCATCCCTCTGGCTTGCTGAACATTTATTGACCTTCAGAGACATGACCTTGAAGACAAACTTGACCAAAACACTAGACCTAGGAATTTGACCTCAAGACAAGACAAGACAATATTGAAAGAGTTTAATGACTGAAATGACTTTGGTCCAGCAATGCCAAGAGAGGGAAAAAGACACCAGCTCCTCCATCAGGGTTATGGCATGCCTAATGGGATGCAAAAAATGACACTGATGAGACACCTACCTATGCAAATGCAAAGAGCTTTGATCGCTGATGGAGGGCTACTAGACCGACTCTAACATTTAGAACATAGACATTGTTGTATGTTCATATAGCTTAAGCTATTACATCTCCTATGCCTATAGACTTGATTTGATAACTTTTAGCTTTAAACAGCACATCATATCCTTGGTCACACATATGAGACACACTATGTAAATTATGCTTAAGCCCATGAAGAAACAACACATCCTTGGCTTTGCCTCTAACATTAGCTAGGTTGACAACTTCTTTACCAACAATCTTACTAGGTGCATTATTCCCAAAGATTACTTTTGTCAATTGGTTTCCATGACAAAAAATTACTTTTATCTCCTCGCATATGCCTAGAATAGCCATTGTCCACATGCCAATGGATTCCTTTATTCTAAGCATATAAAAAATATTATAGTTCTTTGTGTTTTCCTTTTTCCTTCTAGACTTTAAGTTACTAGCTTATTTGCTTGATAATTGGATCAGGGCTTTTATTTCTAAGTCTGCAATCAGCTTCTCTATGGCCAAAGATCAAAAAAACATAACATTGAATCAAATTGTTCAAAGGAGATAATGAATTGTTGTACATGGTTCTACTCATCCTTGTCCTGACAGATTGATTATTTTACTAATAATTTGTTCTTCATGGCTTGAGCTATCTAAATGATAGATTCACCCTACAATATATTGTCTTATGCCCATAATTTGGACAAGTAAAACAATAGTCTAGAAATATGTCTTCATACCTGGGAGAAAATCAATTCCTAAAAATTGGCTAATTTATTTTCTATGAAATTTGATTTACCTATCCTGCATTATTTGACTTTTATTGTGTAAAATTCCTCCTTTTCTTTTGCAATAATTGATTTGTATTTGGATGACTATTTGATTACATAATCCCCTTATATTTTTGTTGTTACATTATGCCATCTCTGGTTGTTGTGTTGTCTCCAATTATTTTTGCTTGCACAAAAGTAATGTCTTTCTCTCCCTTCACAATAATTGTCGAGCTAGACTCAGCCTCAAATACAAGACCAATTCTATCATTGGGGACTCTTTATACTTCAAGAAGTCCATTTAAACTTTCAGTCCTTTTTCCAAATTTCTTATTTAAGCTTAGTTGAGTTTTATATTTTTCAATCTCTTTCCTCGGAAATACAATTTCCCTTTCAAGCCTTTCACATGCCTAATTTTTCTCACTAGGTTTTTGATTTAGAGTTTCTCGAAACTTCTTACCTAATTCAATTTTGAGCAAATATTTAATAGTTTCATATTTGTCCTTGGTCAACAATTCGTTTTGAGTTTTATTTTTCTTTCTCAGCCTCTTAATCTCTTCAAGAGAACTAACCATCTCTCCTCCTAATTCAACTTCATCCTCTTCTCCATCAAAATCAACAGTGTCTACTTCCAGATCATCTATGGACATGAGCATAAATTCCTTTGAGCTCTCATGATCTTTGTCCTCATCTGATGATTGATTTCTTTCACTTTTAAAGGAGTTGGAATCTTGGGTACATAAGCTTTTATTGTTAGCCTTATTTTTATCCTTTTCTCATTTTCCTAAACTTCTCTCCAGGGTCATATTCATTTTTCTTCTTTATTGGACACTTGGAATCATAGTGACCTACTTTACCACAATTAAAGAACTGAAAAGGTAGCTTACCTTTCTACCATGTTTGAGCCTCTCTTGAGCTTCATCATGAACTCTGAAAAGGTAGCTTACCTTTCTACCATGTTTGAGCCTCTCTTGAGCTTCATCATGAACTTAGCTTCCTCGTAATTTGATTCACAACATGAATCATTATGTTCTTCCTTGGGATTCTTATATACTTTGAAGGTTGAATCCTTTGTTCTTGGCTCTCCATTGGAAATTCTCATCTCATAGGTGGTCAAAGTTCCAAGTAGCTAGTCCAAAGTGAGATTCTTCAAGTATGCCATCTCCTCGATGGATGAAACATTAGGATTAGGACTACTAACTCTTTTATCTCTTCATCAAGATCTTAATATAGTATTCACAAACTCATTATCTTTAAGAAAATATTTATAAATATATTTGTCATCATGCATCTTCAAACACTCAAATTGCATTCTAAAACCTTAAATCTTGGCTTGCTTACCTTGTTGTCACCTTCATAGCAATTGTTCATCTTGTCTCAAATGGATTTTGCGGTAGTGTAATCCATGACCTTGACTAGTTCTAATTCAAGTAGGCCAACGAAAAGAGAATTCATGGCTTTTGTGTTACATGTAAATTCCATCTTTTAATATCTAGTAATCAAGGCTTGAGGTTTTTATATTTTTCTTCCACTGCATCCCATACATCAGCAACAAGAGATTGAATGTATATTTTCATCCTTACTTTCCAAAACACATAATTTGTTCCATTGAACATCAGTGCCCTATTGGTGTATCATCCTTCCTAGTTTTTGATGGTTTTTAATCTTTTTTCCAATTGTTAAATTGATCCTAAAGTAACCTAGTGGCTTTGATACTAATTGTTAGAAACTAGGAAAATAATAGGAGGAGGGATGAATCATTATTGTGAGAAGTTTAGAACTTTAATTCACTATTAAAGAATACTATAACACCAACAAAAAATTCATCAACAACACAAGAAGCACAAATAGAACACATATTTTCAAACATTTCTTCAACTACTTTCATAAAGGAAAGCTTCATCTTGTTGTTATTAGGTTCTCTGGCTACAACCAGAAGGAAACTACTACTCCCTAATTTATTAGCTACTATGTAAAGGATCAACTACCCCTATTTTATTAGCTATGACTGAAAGGAGGTACAGCCCTTGATTTATTAGCTACTACTGAAAGGAGACCTACCCTTTATTATGGAAGCTATCACTTGCTTGACTTCCTTGACTCATCTTTAATACCATTTTCTAACTCAAATCTTGAAGGGCACTTCCTTCCATTAAAAAAAAAAAAACTTACCTCAATTACTCACCCTAAACACCATAAAATCACTATCAGCAATCTCTAATCAATGATCAATCCACCATGCACACCAGAAATACCAACATCATTCACAACCGAACTACATACTTCTTACAAATTCAATTCTGCTTATATAGAATTAGAGCTTATATTTTTAGTTTTTGAACTTTTAGTTAAGTGAAACTCTTTTTCATGCATAACCTATTATTTTTTGAAGAAGAATCACACAGCCATAAAACCATATGCATAGAAAATTAACACACAAAAATTAAACTGGCGGAAAAGGCAGAGAGCCATCATGTGGTCTCTCATGCTCATGTAATTCTCGTTTTATAATAATTTAATAATACATTTAAATACATGAGCAAGTGGTCTTAAGATAGTGCGTCTGTCTTAGGCTCACTTGGTTGAGACAATTTTTCAACTTACACACTAATTTAGGAGAGCTAGTTGGAGAGAATCTCTCATCCAAACTAGACTCCTTAGTTTGGGGAATTCTCATGATTTTATTTTAAGAGAGTGAGACTAACATTCCCCCCCTCAATGATAAATCCAAAACGAACAAGGAACCATTTTCCAAGTTCTTAAATTGATCCTCAAAAAACATTTTCCTAAAAAACCGCCAAAGCTGGATGTTTAAGAAACTGCAATATGAAGAGACCATGAGTCAGCTGCATGACTGATTCATCTCTGAATGCCGCTTGACAACTCCATCATGTGCCAAGCCACAAAAGGATCCAACTGTCCTTGGCTTGAAAACAACATTTGATGTCCACTAACACAATTTGATGAATGCCCACTGGCGTATTCGCTGATGATGATCGCCCACTGGCTGATGAAGATGCCCACTAGCTACTTCACTAATGTTGTCAAGACTTTCAGTTTGACAACCACTTGTCAATTTCAATGACATCTTCCCCCCTTTGTTAGCTGAAAGGAGAGGCAATCTTCTCCAAAATATATCTGAACTCCCCCCCTGTAGGTGGAGGAGTATTTCACTAGTGTACTCCTCTATTCATCTACACAAGAGTACCATCTTCATTTGACTGTTGGTTGCAATATGTGTGAGTGAATCCGATTGTAAAACTTGTACAAACTTCTGTCATGGATTACCATTCCCAGGGGTCAATCCATGAATAATTTATCTTCACTCTACTTGATTATTGTTGTTTGCTGCATTTCTCTCATGAATGATTTGACTTGCAACAATGGCGATAAGGATGGAGATCAAAACATTGATCTTCGATATGACTAGTTCTTTGACAATGTAGGCATTTTTTTTCTTTCACTGCAACTTCAGTTTGCATAAATGTTTGTTTGTCTACAACTTTCTCATGGCTTGTTGATTGTATTTGATCAAGAAATCTGGCACTGATGAACTTGATCGGCTTAGAATAATCAGGAATATGCAAGTTGTTTTCATCTTTGTCATATCCTAATCCTCATTGATTTTTGTTACTTTGAATTTCTTCCCATGGCTTGATGATTGGTTTGGAAGAAAGTTGAACTGGATCAGGGACCAATTCGACACTTGAAGTTGGTTGGATCAGTGACTTGGAATCAACATCCTTATCGTCATCTGTACGGATGAAATATTTAGCAACATCACTCTTCTATTGCAAATCATCTCTTTGAGGTTGCGACTCCAGTTGAAAAAACTCAATCATTTCATGTGCATGTTAAATATGAACTTGAATATCGGCAAGAGTTGCTCTACTGATTTGTACTATACCTTCATTAGTTGAGAGGATAAAATTGTTAAGAATATTTAAAAATTGAATACTTGTCGCCATGGTAACTTGTTGGAATTCACGCTCGCTTGCTTTTAATACTTGTTATATTTGTAGAACTCACTCGCTTGATGTTTGGTTGATTGTTGCATGCTTGCTTGCTTTCACACTTGTTTTCTTTGATTGTTTGAATGATGATTGCTTTAAACACTGGATTGGTTAGATGCTCACTTGAACATGCTTGATGGATTACTGACACTTGTGATTTCTTGAATGTGCTCACTGAATTTGATGATTTGTAAAAAAAAAGGAAAGGGTGTTGAAGACTGTCGAAAATGCACCCAAGATACAAATTACAAGTCAATCTTGATGACTTAGTGGAAGACTTACTAGAATTAATGTATTCACCTAGTTTAATTGATTCCTTATCAATTCAAAGTAGGGGTGTCGGTTTCAACCAAGAATGCACCCGTAAAAATGTGGATTTACAAGTGATACAAAAAGTGTTAATAATGTTGATGTCATCTTGGCTTGAAATTCTTAATTTGTAGCATCCTTAAATTGATGGGGTGAATTAGCTGTTGTGGAATGTTGTTGCAGAATATTATTTTTATCAAGTTGATGATGTGACGCTTTGTTCTTATGAACTTAAGCTTGATTATAGGAGCTTGACTGGAATTGATTATGTGCATGCAATTTGCTAATTTGTTGTGTGCTACATGTGTACCATATTAGAAGGGTACCACATGAAGGTTAGTGTCAAAAACTAGACACAAAACAAATATAATATGAGGAAGCATGCATCATTACAAACATACACATGGTGTACCTAAGATCCCCTTATTCAATATCGAGCGGATCTAGGACACAATCACCACCAAAAAGATATGTTTTTATTTAAGTATGGGAGTACATCAATGTTCACCTTCACAACATCGTGAATGAAATTTCTCAAGCACAAATTTTGAGAACTTCTTGGAGGTAAATTGTCTTCAAAAACTGACTCAACCTTCTAGAAATAAAAATATTCACTTATGAATTCACAAAAGCACTTATGACTCCATTACATAAAAAAAATATTTCATAACCTTATCTCTCCAAAAGCTCCATAAAACTCTACTTTATCATCCCACTTAAAAATGAATTTATCATCCTTTTATGATATCACTTTATAAAAGGTGAATTCATGTCTAATTCCAAACTAAAATTTTAAGTTTAATGCATAAAGTAAATTATCACCATTCACTGGTGAGAATTCAAACCTTGAATTTGGTTTTGACAAAGAGTTCTATGGTGTTCGCTCCAGGTAAATAGTGGTAGTATCACACCAAATACTCCATGCATATCAGTGTGTCCTCCATGCTGGCTGCTAGCTAGCTCAAGCTAGCTTACACTGGCTTCTTTGTGCTTGTACAATACTATTTCGAAATTTGATTGTTCTTGAATCACCTCAGAACAACAATACCCATCAGACACTAAACATAATCCGATCAGGGATACGTTCTCTTGCCACCGAATAACTTAGACAACCGTTGACTTGAACTATGTGACTCTGTTCTGGTTCTAAATCTGGCTGCCACTTATTTTGTGTATCACACAATAAAACTGCATGTAGGATCAAAAGTTAATTGTTGTAAAACATCCTGAAAATCCAAGCAGCAACCCATTTCACGTGCCTCTTTAAACTTCCATCCAAATTGCCTTTCCCTTTCTATGTTCAATGCAAACTTAAATGCTTGAGTATACAAAGTAATCAAAGATGGGTTTTTTTCACTACAAACATGATCTGGTCCACCACTATTGCCAATGACATCTAAGTATTAGAGGTTTTTTCACCGAGACTCACCAATGGATCCCCTGTCACTAATTTTAACAAGAAATACAGAGAGATAATTAATAAGGATTCACACTGATAGTAGATGTGGCAAACTATCGGAGTTACAAAGTTGAAGTAACGATGAAGTGCCAAATCATATATTACTACTCTCTAGGAAAAGGCTAGTTTACGCGGATCATCACAAGGTTTGTCGGTTCGATCACTTTTCAAATCAACAGACTTGTGACTATACAAGTACTCCAAAATAGTCCTGGAGGATTTTCAATGGATTTAGATTATGGCATCATAAATCATAGGCATCATAAAAAATAGAATTTCTCAGCACGCTGCGATGTATGGGAAATCCTTCACACAGGTATGTCACTCAAACGACCGAAGTGCACCACACCAATTCCTCGTTCAATTGAAAATATGGATTTGGAAAACTCAACGAGCGCAGAGTACAGGAAGGATCTTGAATCTTTCGAAACTGTGAATCGATACGCCATTAAATGGTTAGATAAAATTTACCAGAGGATCTAGAATGGAAAGCATGCGGGAGTGCTTTGCATGGTGTTATCCTTAGCAGCTTACAACATCCTGGGACTCTTAGTCGAATTCCTTGCAGGGCGTGCAATTCTCTCCTCTCAGATAGTAATGGCTTTGGTTGTTTAGGCAAAATATAACACTTCTCTCAGGAGATCCAATGTGCTTCCAATGGAAGATGGCAGTCTACACCTCTCCTTGGCTGGGCTAAGATCTAAGATCTGCCAGCTTTTCCAATTCAATCCATCTGAGCCTTTACACAAGGCAATTCTAAAATGTACCAAGGAAACTGCAAATCTTGCCTCCACTACAGCAGTGGCAGAATTGATAAAAGGTTTCAACAAGCTTGTTTCTACTTATCTTGGACCTCTCATGGATAGGTAGAAAACTGGTGGAGCAAGCAGTGGCACTCAACCAAATAACATCGTTCCTTTCATCAATGTCTCGACGGAGCAGGGTACTAGCAATCCTCAACCATCTTCAGGGGATCGCTTTATTCCTTCACCACTACTTCCATTTGGATAGGTTCATGGCTTTGATACCACATGAAGAAGAATCACACAACTATAAAACCATATGCACAGCAAATTAACACACAAAAATTAAACTGGCGAAAAAGGCAAAGAGCCATCATGTGGTCTCTCATGCTCATGTAATTCTCTTTTTCTAATAATTTAATAATACATTTAAATACATGAGAAAGTGGTCTTAAGATAGTGTGTCTATCTTAGACTCACTTGGTTGAGACAATTTCTCAACTTACACACTAATTTAGGAGAGCTAGTTGGAGAGAATCTCTCATCCAAAGTAGACTCCTTAGTTTGAGGAATTCTCATGATTTTATTTAATAATTGGATTTATTATTGATTTTTAAGAGAGTGAAGCTAACATTTTTACTTTTGTACTTCGTCTTTCAAGTCTTGTGAATGTGTTCCTAAAGTATTCAAACTTTGAGCTTTAGTCTCTATGTGAAACTCTGAGCTAAACTACCAATTTTGTAATTCTGGAAAAATATCAAGGTTTCGTTGTGGATTTCCAAATTTAGCAATCTCTAGATTTCGCCAATTTTCCAAATATTCTTCTAAATATATCCATACCTTCAGTTCTATGTTGTATACACCAACATTAGTGTACTGTTGGTTTGGTGTTAAATCCCTAAATATGGCCCAATAGTGCCAAATTCATAGTTGTTGGCACATTCATGTGATAGTGATCAAGGAGGATCCCTTAAAAAAATAAAAAATCCTTTAATCTCATTGAGACTAGGACCAAACCTAATATCTCATCACAAGGAATCCAACGATGCAAATGGTGCCTCAATTTGAGATGGTATGCGAAATTGACACTCAGTTAACATTCTGATTAAACATGGAAAAACACAGGGTTTAGCAAGTCGCTAGATAAACTTGGAGCCTCACCAAATTGGTTTGGAAGACCTCATATAAATTTGGAAAAGGGAGTTTGTCGGATTCAAAGTTAACATCATTGCTAAATATGGCGGCACCCTACCAAACATAGTGGCATTTCGTTGGCCCAATGTGTAGAAATTCTAACTATAGATTAACTTGATAATGCCATATAAGTAAAGAAATATACTTTAATCTACTTCTATAATAAATTAGTGGAAGTTTAAAATATTTGAGCAAGATCAAGCGAAACACATATAACCATAAGAAGAACCAATACACATGAAACACATAAGAATACTCTGGGGAAAGCCTCAACTAAAAACCTCACTATTTGTATTATCATACAAGTGGAAATATATTAGGATTACACAAAGCTTTAGCTCTCACAGCTAGCGAGCTCTTAGTACAATCCTTCACTAATGCTCACAGACAAAATAGACTACTCATATGCCTTCTCCTCTGCCCTCCAAGCTCCTATTTCCTTGCACAATTTCTCCTAGGTGATCCAGCTGTCACCAAGTGTGACACTGATCACTCACATTGATCTTACACTGTAAAACTGCGCAATCCTCCTGTGCATTAATCCTTCTACATGCATGAGTTTCCTTTATAGGAGAAAACATGCAACTAATAGTACATTGTCCTTGTGTTTAATCTCAACTAGGTCTTTCTCAGAATAGACATGCATGAGTTATTGATGAGAGAATCTTCAGTTGTCTGGAGTACACTAGTTGGATGCATGCATGCATTAACTGACTGAACTCACAATTAGTTCCACAAACAGTTTGGAACTAATTTAATTGGACTTAACTTAGTAAACTGATCTAACTAATTTCAACTCAAATATAACTCAATTTTATCTCCTTAATTAAGGGATAATATCCTTAATTTAAGGGATAATTGTTGCATGACTTCAGAAAGACTTCTAACTTGAATTTCTCCAACTAATTAACTCAAGATAATTAATTATTTTCAAGCAGCTAGTGAGACTAAATTCGAATTTAATTCACAATTTTAATTCAAGGACAAATTAAAATTGGAATATTTTGGATTCTATTTTTATCATTTCTTGTTGCTATTTTCAACACTCCCTCTCAACAAGAAAGGAATTCAACTCGATCTCGATCCTGAACCTTTGGAATGTTCTGCATGCAACACTTCTCCCATGTGTTGTTGCTCCAACAACTTCAAAAAATAAAAATAAAAAATCCAACCTGAATCAGAATGATGCCTCTGTCATCAAGGTCTCTTACTACTATTTCCTTTTGTCGACTGAAAAACTTTGTGCTTCTGTTGACTCAACCTTTCTGCACTATTTTCAATCCTTCTTTGCGCTCTTCAATACCTGACTGCTCTAGCCTCTATCATTTTGATCTCTAACTGCATCAATCCCACTGATTCCTCCCGCTACTTTGTACTTTGGGCTCCCGTAGCAAGGTATGATCCATGAGATAAAACCTCTCAATGGACCCTGCCCAATTGCAGCCTTCATGGGACTATCACTTCACATCACCCCACCTCACACCTGGAGGTATGGCTACATGTGATCCCTCTACTGACTTTAATTGTGGCTTCTCCATAATTGTCTGATACTTCTTCTAGTGCTGCATGTTGAGAGGTAATTTACTCTCCCTCTCAACCACCAAGTTTCTAACATTTGCCTTGCTCCTCAAGGTTGTGCATGCATCTTGAACCTCAAGAGCATATAGGTTCTTGGCTAGCACACCAATCTGTTTCATCTTTCCCACCGTCACGAAATTTTCTGGAAAAAATGTTGATTTTAAATCAGTGATATCTCCCTCATCCAAACTCTGATTCAGCTGATTTTTTTTTTTTTGAATTTGGGTATTTTTCGCAAGGAATCCAAATCTACTATTTGTTTATGAAAATTTTGCATAAAATTTTTCAGATCTTCTCTGCAAACTCGTGGCCCAACTCTGATACCATGTAGAAATTCCTCTATAGATCAGTTAGCTCTGATACCATGTAGAAATTTTGACTATAGATTAACCTAACTATGCAATATAACTAAAGCAAGATACTTTAATCTACTTCTACAATCAATTAGCGAAATCTTAAAAGATTTGAACAACATCAAGCGGAACACATATCACCATAAGAAGAATCAATACACAATAAACACAAAAGAATACTCTGGGGAAAGCCTCAGCTAAAACCCCGTTATCTGTATTATCATACAAGTGGAAATATATTAGGATTGAAAAAAGCTTAAGCTCTCACAGCTAGCCAGCTCTCAGTACAATCCCTCACTAATGTTCACAGACAAAATAGACTACTCATATGCCTTCTCCTCTACCCTCCAAGCTCCTATTTCCTTTTACAGTGTCTCATGGGTGATCCAGTTGTCACCAAGTGTGACACTAATCACTCACACAGATCTTAGACCCTTTAAAACTGTGCAATCCTCCTGTGCATTAATCCTTCTGCATGCATGAGTTTCCTTTATAGGAAAAAACATGCAACTGATAGTACATTGTCCCAGTCTTTCATCTCAACTGGGTCTTTTTCAAAATAGACATGCATGAGTTATTGACGAGAGAATCTTTAGTTATCTGGAGAATACTAGTTGGATGCATGCATGCATTAACTGATTGAATTCACAATTTGTTCCTCAAACAGTTTGGAACTAATTTAACTAGACTTAACTCGGTAAACTGAGCTAACTAATTAAAACTCAAATATAACTCAATCGTATCTCCTTAATTAAGGGATAATCTCCTTAATTTAAAGGATAAATGTTGCATGACTTCATAAAGACTTCCAACTTGAATTTCTCCAACTAATTAACTCAAGATGAGTTAATTAATTATTTTCAAGCAACTGGTGAGACTAAATTCGAATTTAATTCACAATTTTAATTCAAGGACAAATTAAAATTGGAATATTCTAGATTCTATTTTTATCATTTCTTGTTGCTATTTTCAACACTTCCTCTCAACAAGAAAGGAATTCAACTCAATCTCGATCCTGAACCTTTGGAATGTTCTACATGCAACACTTCTCTCATGTGTTGTTGCTCCAGCAACTTCAGAAACAAAAAAACATCCAACCTAAATCATAATGATGCCTCTGTCATCAAGGTCTCTGACTAATATTGCCTTTGTCGACTAAAAAACTATGCGCTTCTGCTGACTCAACCTTTCTGCGTTGTTGTCAATCCTTCTCTGCGCTCTTTAATACCTGACTACTCTAGCCTCTGTCACTTTGATCTCTCACTGCATCAATCCCACTGATTCCTCCTACTACTCTGTACTTTGGGCTCCCGTAGCAAGGTACGATCCATGAGATAAAAGCTCTCAGTGGACCCTGCCCAATTTCAGTCTTCATGGGACTATCACTTCACATTTCCCCACCTCACATCTAGAGGTATGGCTACATGTGATCTCTCTACTAACTCTAATTGTGGCTCCTTCACAATTGTCTGAGACTTCTTTTGGCACTGCATGTTGAGAGGTAATTTACTCTCCCTCTCAACCACCAAGTTTTTAACATTTTCCTTGCTCCTCAAGGCTGTGCATGCATCTTGAACCTCAATAGCATATAGGTTCTTGGCTAGCACACTAGTATGTTTCATCTTTCCCGTCATCACAAAATTTTTTGGAAAAAGAGTTGATTTTAAATCAGCGATATCTCCCTCATCCAAACTCAAATTCAGCCAACGTTTTTTTTGAATTTGGGTATTTGTTTGCAAGGAATCCAGATCTACTATTTGTTTCTAAAAAAATTTCACAAAAAAATTCAGATTTGCTCTGCAAACTCGCGGCCCAATTTTTTTTATTTTTTTATTTTTATATTTATATTTAATTATATTATTATTATTATTATATTATTCATATTAAGTATTAGTATTAGTATTATTAGTATTATTATATATTATTTCTATTCTTCATATACTTTTCACAACTCCGATACCATATAGAAATTCCTCTATAGATCAGCTAGCTCTGATACCATGTAGAAATTCTGACTATAGATTAACCTGATAATGCAATATAACTAAAGAAAGATACTTTAATCTACTTCTACAATCAATTAGTGAAAGCTTAAAATATTTGAGCAAGATCAAGAGGAACACATATAACCATAAGAAGAAGCAATACACATGAAACACAGAAGAATACTATGGGGAAAGCCTCAACTAAAAACCCTGCTATCTGCATTATCATACAAGTGAAAATATATTAGGATTACACAAAGCTTTAGCTCTCACAGCTAGCCAGCTCTTAGTACAATCCCTCACTAATGCTCACAGACAAAATAGACTGCTCATATGCCTTCTCCTCTACCCTCCAAGCTCTTATTTCCTTGCACAATTTCTCCTCGGTGATCCAGCTGTCACAAAGTGTGACGCTGATCATTCACACTAATCTTACACCTTGTAAAACTACGCAATCCTCATGTGCCTTAATCCTTCTACATGCATGAGTTTCCTTTATAGTAGAAAACATGCAACTGATAATACATTTTCCCTGTCTTTAATCTCAACCGGGTCTTTCTCAGAATAGACATGCATGAGTTATTAATGAGAGAATCTTCAATTATCTAGAGTACACTAGTTGGATGCATGCATGCATTAACTGACTGAACTCACAATTAGTTCCTTAAACAATTTGGAACTAATTTAACTGGACTTAACTTAGTAAACTGAGCTAACTAATTACAACTCAAATATAACTCAATCTTATCTCCTTAATTAAGGGATAATCTCCTTAATTTAAGGGATAACTATTGCATGACTTCAGAAAGACTTCTAACTTGAATTTCTCCAACTAATTAACTCAAAATGAATTAATTAATTATTTTCAAGCAGCTGATGAGACTAAATTCGAATTTAATTCACAATTTTAATTTAAGGACAATTAAAATTGGAATATTTTGGTTTCTATTTTTATCATTTCTTGTTGCTATTTACAACACAATGGTATGGGGCCACATGGCCCAATCATATGGTGTCATGTGGCCCTAGGAGTGGCAAAAAAGGGCTCGGTCAATTCACAGTTTGCAATAGTGTGGAAAAATCAGTGAGTGGACAGTGTCATGGTTACTAATAGTTTAAAATATTTATAAACATATGTCAACGGTTTGAATAGTTGCGGTTCCAAAAATGGCAGAGTTCCAACCAACGTTATATGGTTATTTAAATATTTCAATATAAATATATAAAAAATAAAAATAAAAAAAAAAAACAAACAACACAAAACAAAACAAATCATTTTGGTGTTATGTTAAAAATGGGAGGCACATGGATTCGAACCTGGGCCAACCACACAACAACCAGGCCATTTTCCAATAAACCGTGGACCGATACCTTGGTAATTCTACTACCCAAATATATATTTAACTCACCCCTTCTCACTTGACGAACGATGGAGTTGTCAGCTGAGGGCTAGTGGAATAACGATCGAAGGAACTCGGAAGATGGGTCAAATATAGGACCATGCCACAGAACCCTATAGGTGTGAAACCAGGAAGGCATGGTTCTTGAGGGTATATTCCTACAAAATATTCCCTAGAATATTCCTATGCAAAATATGTTGTGGAATCTAAAGATTCTCTAGTGAGTCCATATTTGACAGAGGCATAACGTAGTCAAATTTATACCCAAATTACTTAGAATTTCAAGAGGATTTCTTTGGTGCAATCTATTTTTGGATCTGAGCAGCCCATTTTTAGGTCACTCATAAGATTGGAGATATAATGATGTGTTTTTCCATCTACTCATTTTCATTTTTTCTAATATGAATGAAGAGGCCTCCCCGTTATTGAAGCAGGGCCCAGAGATGTAGCCCACACTGGATGAACTCCGTTATCAAACTTTTGTGTGCATTGTATTTATTGTCTCATTTATGTTTCTTCTTCTTTAAGTGTTTGCACATATGGCTTTTACATTCTATTTCATGCAATTCGGAAAATAACAATGAAGTAAATATCCCACATCATGTTTGGTATCATAGTGCACTTCTTATTGATGTGAATTTCAAGTGTGAGTGATAACCAAGGCCAAGCTCAAAAAGGGTGAAGGAAAACTTAAGTCTTTTGACCCAGAGATTAGACGTGCAACATGAAGAAGAAAAATGGCAGATGGAAATGGTCATACTGAGAATGAGAAAGCTTTTTGTAAACCTTTCTAAAACATGGAAAATAAGGTACACAATTTGTTTGCTTATTATGAGAAGAAATTGTTGAAGAAGGGAAAGTAGAAGAAAGAGGACGTAAAGGACAATGTTTTGGTAAATTAGGAAAATGGAGGAGAACCTCCTGAACCTCCACCTCCATCTTCTAGTGAATGCTCTACCTCTTCATCTTATTCTCATCATTCTAATAATAAACATATAAATTATTATAAAAAGCCTTTTTTAAGTTGGATGTAAATTTTGATTTTCCCATATTTAATGGAGATTCTAATGCATAAAAGCTTGGATTAGAGAGATTGAAGTATATTGTTGAATACAACAGATCGAAGAAGATGAGACAAAGATCTAGTTAGCATCTCTTTGACTGGGAGGCACCTCTCTTCTATGGTGGGAGACAAAACTTCATAAAGGTAGTAACCATATGGGTAAACTCCCTTCTTCTTGGTTTGAATTTGTTTATGCGTTAAGAGGGAAATTTTATCCATTGGGATATCAGTAGAAATCCATGATAGAGTGGAAAAATTTGAGACAAGGAAAAGATCAAGATGTTCAAAGTTTCATAAAGGAATTTAGGAAGCAAGCTTTGGTTTAGTATTCCTTTAGATTCAATTGATACTTTGATGAAATATATTGGCCCTTTACATAGTTACCTTCAGCATTTATTGTTGTTGTTTTAGCCCACTACTCTTGATGCGGCTAGTGTGAAATCCATTCATCTTGAAAGAAGGGAAAAGTATTAACAAGACAAACATGAAAAGAAGATAGTGACAACAAAGAAAAGGGAGGAAACTCCCTCTTGCACTCATTGTGAGAAAGGACGCGATGATGATCATTATTGGAAACTACATCCAAAATTGAAGCCAAAGAAGTATGTCGTAAAAGGGAAGAAGAAAATTATTGCAACTGTGCAACAAGATCTTGGATTCAATTCAAACGATGAGATCAATATCACGGTTACTGGGATTTTAAGTATTGGACCAATTGACCTGGGTTTTGATTCAAGCAATGAGATGCGGGTCTTAGTTATTTGGATTGCAAGTGATGGGCCAATTGACCTTGGTTCTAATTCAGGCAATGAGATGAATACTGGGACAAGTGTTGCACCAAATATGAGAAGAGAACCAAAGAATGCATGGCTACAAGAACTTTAGGAGATCAACCAGAGCATTCAAGTAGAGAATGTTGAATCGGGAAGACTTCTACAAGAAGAAGAATAGGGGAAGCAGGGATTGCAGCTTCAATTACAGGCCACAAAATGGGCCCTGGAAAAGTTGAAGCATGGTGAAATCTTAGCAAACCCATCATCACCTACTTCAGAATTGGAAACTGAGGTAAAAGGTGTCAGTGATTCTTCAGTTTCATGTTCTCATTATGATGATGATTTTGGTGCATTTGAAAAGCACACTACGGGGATTGGTTTGAAGCTAATGAAGAAAATGGGATATGAAGGAAAGGGTCTAGGAGTTAATGGCCAGAGAATTATGAATCCCATCCAAGTAGTGGAACTACCTAGATATGCAAGATTAGGCTATTTCAGAGACGAAGAAAGACATTCCAAACCCATAGAGATAAGATAGTCTTCAAGAGAAAAGGTTGAGTCAATGTAGGATGATGAGAGCACATCACAACATTCTAGTATTAAGCATTTCAAAGGAAGAACTAAGTCAATTTTGCTTTGCCAGAGCCGCACCAAAAAAACCATTCAAGGAAGGTTATGTCACCCAGGAAGGAGACACAAAATAAGGTCAAGAAAGTATGGAGGAAGAAAAACCATTGCATCCATTGCAGCAAGGGTAGAAATCAAAGATCCATATTTTGGAAGCTCCATCTAGAGCTACGCCCAAACAAGGACAGGGAGCATATGAAAGCACTTGTGAATGAACCAACCAGTGAAGTATTTCAACAAGGAAAACAACTGCAAGAAGAAATCCCATTAGCCTGGTTAGGTAAGAGTTGGGTAGCCTTTTTAAGTAGTTAAGCATGGCCACCATTGTAAATCACATGTTGCTTTTTAAAGACCCCATATATGGAAAAAAGTATGCAACATGGTGATAATTTTGCATATAAATACTAGTGTTAGCTTCATCATTATTGTTCTGAAGTACAAAGGTGAAGGAAAGGAAAAATGGCCTATCAAACACATTTTTTATGTAGATCAAGATTGCAATACTTTTTATAGTTTTGGATGACAAAAATTCCTTCAATGGGGAGGAATAATTTAGGAGGACCCCTAATGGCCCAAAAATCAAAGTCCTTGAATCTCAACGAAACCAGCACCATATTGAAAGTCTCATCAGAAGGAATCCAATGGCGCAAATGACACCTCAATACGAGCTAGTATGTGAAAGTTATGCTCAATCAAAGTTATAGTCAAACTTAGCAAAAGAAGGGTTTTAGCAGGTCACCAAATAAATTTGGAGCCTTGCCAAATTAGTAGTCTAGCCAAATTGGTAGAAAAAATTGGCTGAGTTAGTTGGAGTTAAAGTTAACAGCGCCACCAAATCTAGCAGCACCCCACCAAACTTAGTGACATTTTGTTGTCCCAACGGTATAGGGCCATGTGGCCCAATAATAAGGCACCACGTGACTTCCAAGAGTGTCCAAAAAGGGACTAGTCAATTCATAGTTGGTGGTAGCGGTGGTAAACTCAACAGGCGGGCAATTGAACAGTTACCAATGGATTAAAATATCTATAAAAATATGTCGACGCGGTGGTTTTAACCATTCAACCAAATGTAACAACGATAATAGTTTGGTTGATTTTGGTGGTAGTTATGGTTATTTCAGTGGTCAAAATTTTATAAAATAGTGGGCATTTAAAATGGCATGTATATAACGGTTATTTAAACCATTCAACATAAAAAAGAAATCATTATGGTGTAATATTAAAAATGAGATCTGGAGGGATTCAAACTTGGGCCAACCACACAACAATTGGGCCATTTTCCAATAGACCACGGGGAAAGACTTTGGTAAGTCCCCTGTCAAAATATATATTTAACTTGTCGCTTCTTAGTTTACAAATGATAGAGTTGTAAGTTGAGGGTTGGCAAAACAACGAGCGGAGTAACTCGTAGGATGGGTCAGATTCAGGACCATGCTACAGAACCCTACATGTGTAGAACCATGAGGGTGTAGTTCCTGAGGGTATTATTCCTAGGGAGTATTCAATGGAATAATCCCATGCAGAATCTGTTGTGGAATCTGAAGATTCTCTGGAGGGTCCAGAGTTGACATAGGAAGAATATAGTTAAGTTTATACTCAAATTACTCTGAATTTTGACAGGATTTCACCAATGTAGTCTATTTTTGGATTTGAGCATCCCATTTTTAGGTCACTCCCTGGATTGGAGGTATAATGATGTATTTTTCCATGTACTCATTTTCTTTTTTGTTAAAATGAATGAAGAAGCCTCCCCAATATTCAAGCAGGGCCCGCAAACATAATCCACACTAGACAAACTTCGTTATCAAACCATTGTCTGCATTACCTCTATGGTCTCCTTTATGTTGCTTCTTATTTAAATGTTTACACATATGGTTTTTACATGCAATTCTAAAAACATCAATGAAGTATATATCTTGAATTAGATAGGCCCTCAGTATAGACCCACAATCTCTTAAATCATGATTGTGTGATAGTTTTAGACCCAAGCATTAACACATAAAACCTATGCATATAAACACCATCGATCCCCTCTGTGTTATATCCCCTAGGGCTTAACCACCATTGTAAATATTTCGCACCCATGGTCACAACATGCACATTAGACTAAGTCTAGGTGCTTTGCCTTAGCCCCTGGCTAATATCAATGGTATGCTTTTAATTTTTCCAGGTCAATCATCTGGGCATACATGTCCTAGTGGGACCACTTGTCCATGCCAGTTGTGCCCCTCCAAATGGTTTGCCACTCTAGATATGTTCCACCTTGTACTCTAGCATGTCTTGACGCTTCAATATCCCAGAGAAACTCCATAACGCTCACTTAGAAACCTATGGGATCCCTAGACTTTCTAGTTTTGGGATGACGCGTTCCTATAGGACCTCTATGTGCAATTCTACACAATATCATTTGGTCCACACTATCCACTTCTATCACTTGTGCTCCATCGTGTCCCAGAACTATTCCCCAAGTGTTTCAACCTATGCACCCTCCAAATATTTTGAGGTTACCTCTCATTGCTAGTTTATATTCCACATCTGCAAGGGTGCCACATGTCAATTGTTGAGTGGTGCGATATGTCACCCATTTTCAACCCACTTGGGTACTTGAATATGCTAAATATGCATGATATGTTTCACACCCTCATTAGTGTCATGCCCTGCTGACATCATGTTAAGGTTATCATTCCACTATTTATCCTCGTCACTTCTCTAGTTCAATGAAAATGTGCCATGTGTCCTTTCGCCCGTGGTCCATGTTGTCAACGTGTATGAGGAAGAGGGGTCTCGACCCTTGGTTTTTCAATGATTTCTTTAATAAAATTTGAAAGGGATCCTATCAAATTTTCTAGGGAAGGACCTCTTGGGTAATGTGTCATGTGGGGTCCTCCCTCCACCATCCCCATTGGTCCATTGAAGTTTCATTCAACCACATTACATGGCCACGTCCTTCCAACTCCTTGTCCTCATATTTTTGGTTGTGGTCCCTTTGGATATTATGGGGTGATGCTTCTATGGGATCCTCCATTCACCAATTTACTATATGGTTCGACTGCTACCTATTCAGACACATCCTCCACACTTTTGTGCACCACTAAACTGTTTACTTCCAATTTTTTTCATGGACCCCCCCCATGTGGTTTTGTTGTAAATGGGAGGTGGGTCCTACTTTCAATATGGACCATTAATCATTTTATTAGTGATTTGGGAAATACCACCCAATGCATATTCCCCCTTTGTTTAACCCTCAAATGGGCATGGGCCCCCACAATTTCACTGATGGGTTAAAGGGGACATGTGGTATGCATCCACCAACAAACATGAGTAAGGATTAACACTTCTCCTTTGCCAAGTGATCCACCAACTTAGGTGAGCCCTACCAAATTTGGTTCCCATTAAAACCATCACCAAACTTTAGCTCTACAACCTTTGACCCTTTTTGGCCTTTCTAACTTTGATTGGTCATATCTTTTGATCTAGGAGGTCATTTCCAAATTTCCATATACCGTTGGAAATTTCACTCCTAGATTTATCAATTTGAGTAATGTATAAGATATATTGAGATGATCTTCTATACTATAAATGGCTCCAAATTCTCTGCTCCTTGACCATCCTACTTGCAACTACTCTTTTCCTTTTCCAACAATGACAACTTATCTAACACTCTTTAGTAGGATAAATGGTCTTTTTTTTAAGGTGACCATTACATTTTCCTTATCTCTCCTAGTCCTCAACCTTTTCTCATGGTAGATGTAATCATTACTAGACCCTTGACTAGTTGTAGATTGTAATTAGAGAGGGTTTCTTACTTATTGGTTTTTCCTTGGATTATATTTTGAATTGTGACTCAATATTCCTTCAGTAACCCACTATCTCTCCCCTTCAATTGTTGCATCTTTCCTAGCCTCTATGGTAGACCCTAGTGGCACTATTAAATCTCATTCAATCCCTTGTTAGCTTGATCGATGTCAACTCAGTTGCATGCAGCTTATCTAATCACTCTACAACCCCCGTAATAGCTCGATTTCTCTTGTTGTCTCTCATATAGCGCCTGAGGTACTCCTGTTCTCTTGGATTTTCATACAATATCCCTCCCTTCACATTCTTATTATGCATGTGCATGCCCCCTTCTAGAATGACTCTGCTACTACATGACAACACCATGATCCCCATTCCATGATGACTCTACTATTATATGATAAATACATGATGCGCGGCTACTCTCGTGCTTATTTCCACAACCACTTTCCAAATTTTCCCCCTTATGTCTATGGGACACCAAGACACAAGTAATTGAATCAATCCTCAAGCTCACAAATAATTTGCCTACTAAGAAGTGAAACTAAAATCTCTGAACTTACACGAATCCTTTAGGTGAATGAATACATTGAGTAGAAAAAAAAGTGATGCCCCCATTGATAATAAAAAGTTGCATGAATATAGAATTGGCCTCCTCCCCCAATTAGATTACCTAGCCTAATCAATCTCAACCCACAAGATTGACATTGGCTTGCAAGATAAATCAACTTTGAACTGTCGCTTGATCAAACTAGTTTGAATCTGTCATTGATGCCCACAATGAAAGATCTGAGTGATCCTTCCCCTTACCCAATTAGGGTGGATGATCATCCCACGAAACTACATTTCCCCCCAAGGGTTTCTATCCATGGAATAAAATTAGACGGTATGCTCTTTGATCCAATCTCCAAAGAGATAATTGCATAATCCTGAGAGGAAAAGAATTTTTTCCTCTTTTAATCCCCTTTTTTTCCTATTTCCCTCTTTTTCTCCATTTTGAATTTATTTTCCCTCTTCTTTTAATTTTGATTTACTTTTGTAATGTTTTCCCCAACTACCTTATTAATGTCACTATAATACATCACTTTATAAATTCATCATGACCCATGACATTTTATTTACTATTCGACCCCCTTTATTAATGTTTCTCCAATGACTCTAGCCCATAGAAGTTGGGAATGAGCTAATGAGTCATCCCTCTATCGATCATTTAGGGGGGGACATCACAAACAATCCACTTTCACCAAAATTTTCACTGAATCCCTCATTTCTAGTCCCCACATCTTACTTTCATTTTTATTCCCCACCTGTTTTAGTTATTGTTCTCCCAACAATTTCCTACCTAGTTCCTAACTGATTTTCTCACTCCAAAAATACAAAATCGTGGTTGTTTCCCTCCCTTTTATTTCTCACCTCTAGTTGCTAGTGATCCCCTAAGGAAATATAGAAATGTATAAAATATAAGTTTGAGTAACTTTCTCTTGTATTAAGTAAAGATTCACAGTTAAATGAAATTATTGTCTTCAAGGTCTACTTTGAAGCTTCTTGTTGAGAATGCTTCATTCACTTTCTGCCATGTGATATCTAATTATTTTTCGATGAACAATTGAGTATCTGCATAAACTAGCAAGGTCACTGGTGCACTCTCAACTGCCTCCACGGTGCTACTTTCAGTAGTATCCTTTGAAGCAGATATCTTTGGCGCCATGATGTCAGTGATTGATGAAGAGAAGTGATTAACAACTGTAATACTTGTAGGAGGAAACTACACTCATGGAATAGACAAATTAGCTTTAGCAAATTGACTCTCAAAGAAAGATCACAGAAGAAACCAGTGGACTGAAAAGGAAAATCTCACAATTTTTGTGGTGAAGGAGGGAGATTGGCTTCCTATACTACACATTATGCAGTCTTAACAGCCAGTGGTGCAGCTTGAGGCTAGAGACTTCACAATGCGCATTTCATCCTGGGCAGACAAAGATGGAGACTATGAATTATGCAGTATTAGTGGCCAAGGGACGGGCTTGAGGCCTGAAACTACACAATGTGTAGTTGGGCTAGCTACGTACTGTGTATTTCACATAAACAGAGGCCAAGCATCAAGCTTGAGCCTTGGACTTGCAAAATGCCTAGGTAGACAAGGAAACTAATTGCCAAGGGAAGGGCAGATCTGCCTGGAAAGAATGTGGGAAACTAGAAAATCTGAGTGATGGTGCAAGTTAAAGTGCAGATATGACTAAGGATATATAGATCAGTGCAAATTAAGTGCAAAAGGCCAACATGCATGGAGATTCGTCGAAACGACGACCACTAATGGGAAAAAATAAGAAAATTGATGTGACACTTGTAAAAGGAAAACAACATACCAAACCAACACTTGTACAAGCTAATAAAATTTAAAAGATCAGCAACCATGAAAAGAAACAAGAAAAATATCACTCACAAAAGCGAAACTACAAAAAGCAACAAAAGACGACAAAATCAAAACTCAACCGGAAAAGCGATGTAAACTCCATCGATGGCTCCTTGATCTCCTTGAGAATTCTAGAGCTCCACGATCAAATTTAAAAATGAGCTCTATGGGCATCTATTATATATATTTAGACTGGTTAGGGTCTATGACGCACATGCCTAAAATCAAGGAAAAGTGACACTTGGCAAAAAGTTCCAAAAATAGTAAGTGTGCCACCTTCAAGAAACTAATTAATGACTCCCTGTTTTCTAGGAATGTTTTTTCTTTTTTTACATTTTTGGGAAACAAGGCATGCATGCTGCCAAGAAGGATTGTGCAATTCCTAAGGACTGGGCAACTTCTTGACTTAGTGCATTGCACAATTTCTGAGCTCAAGGAAGGCTTGTGTAGTTTATGGGCTTAAGGCTAGTTTGCCATCCAGTACTACGTAGTTTCTAAGCTCAAGGCAAGCCTACCATCCTAGATTGCACAATTCCAATCATCAAGGCTGGATTGCCTTCCAAGATTGTGCAGTTTCTGGAGACAAGCCCAGCAATGCTGCAATGTCAAGTCAAGGGATGGCTTGTGCCTAAAAGATATCAAACTAGGATCAATACATCACAAGCAAAGCAATAAAATATAAGTCTTGATCACAACATGAATACTTAACGACAGTGAAAGATAATATCATGTGGACAAAAAAGAGTCTCCAAAATCAAAGCATGGGAAAAATTTTGGAGGGTGGTTGTAGTAGTGACAATAGTATCCTAATATTGCCATGGAAATATTGTTCTATGATTTTATATAGGGAACAATAATGTACTGACGTGAGTTCCTCTCTACTAGTTTAAACAACCTAAGTCTCTCTATAAATTGAACATCATTTTCCTCTCCAGTGATAAAAGAATATCAAATTTATTCATTATGAAACACTTTCAAAGGGAGAAATGAGAAGAGTGTTTTATTTACAAGCCTAAACAAATTCTTAACTGCAGAGAAATAATGACACAAAGATAAGAATGAAGCACTTAGACATGAAAAATGTTTACATTGTAATGATAGTGTGTCAAGGAAACATCCAAAAGGAATTTACGTATTTTTATTGTTCAAGAAACAAGATTACAATCATGCTTACAAACCTATTCTATCTCTCTATGCTACATAGATATATCTATTTTGGCACCATTACATGCTACATGAACTGCCACCCATTATACAAATAACAAAATATTTACTTAAAGTAATTTTTTTTCTATAATATAGATTTATTTTAATTGTTGTCATGATTCAAATCATTTCCACCTTGAAAAAAACTACCTGATACCTTTCCTAATTCTATTCACCACCTATTCTCTAATTTAATAGAATCTAAACACCACTGCAGTTCCTCTTAAAGTATTAGCTTTGTAAACATGCATGCACAATTTTTTTGAGTATGAACTTTCTTAAGATATACTCCACATCCATCAATAATTAGTTTACAAAATGGTATTTAATATCAATATGCTTAGTCTTATTATGATAAGTTGGATTGGTAACCAAATGAATAGCACTTCGATTGTCACTGAATACATTCACACTATCATGTGCTCTTCCAAACTCACCTAAAACACCCTTCAACCAAATTTCCTCCTTACATGTATGTGAGGCAACGATATATTATGCCTCGGTAGTGGATAAAGAAACAATTTCTTGAAGCCCCGACATTCAATTAATAAATCTCCCTGCAAGAATAAAGGCGTAACCTGGAGTATATCTCCTCTTGTCTACTTCATCTGCAAAATTTGAATCAACATAACCACAAACAAAGTCACTACAACCATTAAAGGTGATGCAATAATCACTTGTGCCTCTAAGATACCAAAGCATCCATTTCATTGCTTCCAATGCTTTCTTAGATTTGTTGTGTATTGATTGATAACACCAATTTCATGTGAAATATCTGATCTAGTACAATGACATTGCTTACATTAACCTTCACATTGCATTAACATATGGAACATGAGACATATAATCCTTTTCTTCTTCACTACTAAGACATAAACTTGAAAAAAAAAAAAAAAATGTGAAGCTAAAGGGATATTTACAAGTTTTACATTATTCATACTAAATTTAATGAATACTATCCACATACTTCTATTGTGATAACCTAATCTTACCATTTTTCCTATCTCTGTGTATTTATATGCCCAAGATTCTTTTGTTACTCCTAGATCCTTCATATCAAAAGTACTAGCCAGCTGAATTTTTCACATGTTGATCTCATCCATGATTTTTCTTACAAAAACGATATCATCAACATATAACACCAAGATAATGAATATATCGTTCAAAATTTTGAAATAAACACAATGGCCATACTCACATCTAGTATAGTTTTGGCTCAACAAGAAGGAATCAAACTTATTATATCATTGCTTAGAAGATCGCTTTAGGCTATACAATGACCTCTTGAGCTTGCAAACAAGCCTCCTTTTGTGATGTTGAATAAATATTTTGTTTACTCCATGCATATTTTTTCCATGTATAAATGTTGTTTAACATCTAATTGTTCTAACTCTAAATGAAGTAGATCTTATGACTTGAAGAATCAACACTCGGTCCTGCCCCAAATATTTTTATCAATGTAAGCTTCAATGGATATATTGTAAACATGATTCCTAAAGCCATTTCTCCCCGCTTCATGAATTGAAGAATGAAAGAAAATAAATTAGTCTTCTCTATCAAGGGATTTGAGATGAAGTTGTCATTGTTCCCGTATTACAATTCACACATAAGCAACCACATTCGACATTCAATTATGTTTCCACACCATATAGAAATATTATTATTTACATATGGAAAACAATTGGAACATCGCTTTTGTGATGCATCTCCCCTCCACTAAAGAAGCCTATAAAATCTCTTGGGAGAATCATCATAAGAAGAAACATCTAACCCTATTGAAGGCATGTTGTGAACAGTATTATCCAAAACATTGTTCAAAATTCTCCCAAATTGGTCATCATACGTGTAAGTCTTGTTGTCGGAAGATGAACTTGTGATTGGATTCGGAATTGTTGCCTTGTGTTGCGCTATCAAGAAAGTGAATGGTATAATCATAAGATAATTACAAGAAATTGAGTGCCATAAACTATACTTTGCATGCTTGTGGGACTTGAAACCATCTTCCCTTTGAAGTTTTGATGGATAAATACATATAAGTAAAGGAAATTCATAATGCAGCCTTGATACATACGCGCAAAATAATGTCATCTATATATTGTTTAAATTTTCCATATAGTCTGCCTCCAAGTCTTCAAGAACATGAGAGATGCCCATAGTCTAGTCAACAAATAAAAATTATGTATAACAACTAATCTTTGTGGAAGAAAATTATCTTCAACCATTATAAAACCATCCTTCAATTCTAAGTCCCTTCATTGATATAAACCACACAAATTCTTTTTATATATTTCTTTTGGTAAATTGGGATTATTTCTTATAGGAGGTTGTCAGCAATGTCATAATCAAAGAAGCATATGTCATGCTTGTATGTTCATTCTTTAACCTTTGGTTTTTTCTAAAAATCTCAATATCTCCAAAATTTTCAAAAGTCAGTTTGATTTCTTATTTTAGTGAAATAAGAATATGACCATAATTTGAAAAAAAAAAACATATATTCATATTGAAATATGAACACTGTTTTCTTCAATAATATGACTAAGAGTCTTTCATTCAAGGCAAATTGTCGGGAGCTTAATATTACTTTAAGATGTCAAATATGAATAAAACTAAAGAGTGTGAAAATGAATGGATAGTTGCTTTCTAGTAGATGAAATAACTGCAACATAATATACCATTATTTATTTGCAAAAGATAAGAAATGATCCTCATCAATTATATAGGAAGAACCAACAATGAAACAAATAACAAGATCAAAATTTCTTGAAAAATAGATGTTATTTGTACTTTTTTCTTATTGCAGGAGTGCTCCATTTCATAAACAAAACTAACTATTGAGAGCAATCATGGAAACCAGTGGAGTCACCAAGTGAAAAATTAAATAGCCTATACCTGATTTATATTCAACTCGTAAAAGATAAAAAATAAAAAATAAAATAAATTTATATATATAATATATATATATATATATTATATATATATATATATATATAATATATATATATATATATATATATTTATATTAAAAATTTTGAATAACTCTAAGGAAATATTCCAACTTTGCTCTCCAACAACAACGCCAATTTAAATGTCGTAACCCTTGAGACAACTCCCAGGCCATAGAGAATCAGCACCAAGAATATTAAAAATTAAGAATTGATTTTAAAAAATTAATTATTAGGAAGAATTGTGTTCATTCCTCCTTGTTTTAAGATTTCTCCTTCAACCATTCAATAAGGGAAAATCATCAAAAACTTGCAACATCAAAACTTAGATATGAGAGAAGATGAAGGAGAGACAAAGTTTTGGTTATCTGGGCATTTTATAAATGAATATGCATAGTCATAACCATGTGATGAAGCTACCTTGTGAAATTAAGAATTCATGGGCCATAGACAAATATATATCCATTGTAATTTTCAAACTTATATGGTGTAGACTTCATGAAAACCTCATAAGAATGTTCAAAACAAAATAAATTTCTCACTAATCTTTTATTCTTACATTCAACACAGCTATTCTTTTTCTAAAGTCAATTTGTACGAATTCCATATCATGTTAATCTAATTTGAAAATCAAAATAATATGAAGCAAAAAAAATATTCAAAACATAAAAATCACACTAGAAAAGAAACTTGTTGCAATTAGTTGAAGTTGGAATTTTCAGCAAATGATCTCCAAAACTTTATTACTTTCACCTTCGGAACAAATTATAATTTTATCTTCCTAGTTTCCCTTGTCTTCTCCCCTCCTTTTCTTTTCTATTCCTTTTATCTCGATAAGGAAAAAGAAAAATTCAATATTTGGTTGAATAACTTATATCTATATATATATATATATATATATTTCAAAAAATGTAACATAAATAAAAAAGTAACTGATGAACCAGCCATGAAAGGTTCAATAAGCAGACATTCAAGTACATCAAATATGACTCCCAGTGAAATTGCGATGCGAGAACACTGAAATCACACATAGGCAAGAGACCAAATGTACATCCAATTTTAGAATTTATAACAAGATAACAAGCAGAGTTTGTATTTGGATGGCAAACATGGCCAATTATACCCAATTCTATGAGAATTTAGTTTCCCTTTACTCATATATATAAATTCACCAGTCAATATCTTCACTACTATTATTTTCCCATATTGATGGGTAGTTTTTCCAAATGATTAGTTGAAAGCAATTTAGTTGATAGCAATACAAAACAATTATCTGTATAAATTGTAGAATAATTATATGAATAAGTTGTTTTGTTGCATTTTCCAAGTAGTTAGAACAATTGGCTATGGATATGACTCTGTAGCTGAACAAGAGTGTAAATCTTATGACCTGAAGAATCAACACTCGGTCCTGCTGAAAATATTTTTATCAATGTAGAAGCTTCAATGGACAAATTTTAAACAAGATTCACAAAATCCATTTCTTCCTCTTTCATGAATTGATTAATAAAATAAAACAAATGAGTTGTCTCTATGGAGGGATTCGAGGTGAAGCTATTTTCGTTCTAATAGTACATTCGCACATAACCACATTCAATATTCAACTATGTTTCCACACCATATAGAAATGTTATTCTTTACATTCTGACAACAACAGAATCATTCATTTTGCAATGAGTCTCCTCCAAAATCCCTTCCATAGATAGCCTCTCCTATCCAGTCTTCACTTATGGTTCATTAGATATGAACCCTAAAAATATTAATTTTCTTCACTTGTTTAAATATATCTCAATTTTCCTTGAGTGAATTGCTAGAATGACACCTCCTCACACCTATATATAGTGCAATTCGAGGTTCAAACCATCACTGTGGGGCTAACGTTTCACTGGTTGGGGCTGACTTGCCGATAGTATTATAATTAATAAACTTTTAAAAAATCATATTTCCTCAACCGTGAGGAGTTAGAAGGAATGCCATGTACCATTGGAAAGGCCTCGAAATAATATTTCCATACATAAATATTATGCTTCCATTTTAACTAGGTAAATTGAGTAAAAATGAAATAAAAGAAAGGGTATCAAATTTTGTTTTCTTGGACAGCCTTTGTCATCACTAAACAACTTATTTCAACAAGCTTACCTTTTCATTGATGGCAACCAATATACTCCCCTTGTGATCATACTCCCTTGTCTCCATGCTTCCTAGTCTTTCTCTCTCCATTTGACATCAAGGGAAAGGGTGATTATTCTCTTTAGGGCTACTCCTTTTGAACTTATGGTGTTGAATAGTACATCACCTTTATTTTTTATCTTCTATCCTTTCCTTCTTTGTTATCCTTGGAGCTCTTTTGGGTGGCTTCAACCTTCTATCTCCTTTTTGTCTAGGATGTATGTGTTATTTTATCTTGTTGTTGTTGTTTTGCAACCAATGTTCTTTAGTATTCTTCTTTGATTTCACATCTTCAGGAATCAAATATGAGATTGTATCCCTGATCACATACTTTCCTAACACTAAGGAGATTATGCTTCAAATATTCAACTAGTAAGTCATTTGTTGCTTTTACATTTTCACTTCTAAGAGTTACTACAACCTTTTTAAGTATCTTGACAAAGGATTCATTTCCAAACACGCAACACTGCCACTTTTTCTTTTCTCCAAACTTATGATTTTTTTTGGTCCCCAGTCATGTGGGTCTATCACCCATTATCTATGTATCATTCATATTCTTTATTTCCAGAAAGCAATGCTAGTCTGAAATCATCCTTCTTTTTATTTTACCATAATATAGTTGGTTTATCTTTCTTTATGATAGGAGCATCTTCTCTTATATTTCTGCAATCTTGTGTCTTGTGACCAAGATTATTTCATTGTAGCATACAATGTTCTAATCCATTAGCGAATCAAATGGATTGTGATTTCTATTAGCAAATCCATGAGTATTTCTAGGTCTATGGTTGTATTTATTTTATGAATTGTTCTTGAATTTATTTTACAACAAATTGATTTATGTTTAAAAGTTTCTACAAGAAGAATAGTGACCAAGAAAAATATACCTGGTAGGAATGAACCTTCTTGGTGGCTCAATTTTCCTAAATTTTGATCGTTTGTTCCAGGTAGTAGTGACATGTGTTGAAACGTGTAACTAGGTTAGGTCTTCATAATGACAAATGTAATCATGATTTTATCTATTTGTTGAAAAATAAATTTATTGTTGTCATTCTTGAGGCATGGATTTCATGCTCAAGGGAAATTTATTTTTAGGCCAAGCACCCATTGAGTGCTTCTATGGATTGTCACTAAGACTACAAGTCAATTGAGTCATTGTCATGTATGAAAGACCCTTTTGGACATATTACATATTGTAATTAAAAAATATTTGAGTCAAAAATAGACTCAAATTCCCTACAAGACGTAGTCAATGTGCAAGCAACAAGTCGGCCTAAGGACAGTGTCATGTCAACCTACAAGATGCAACAAGAAGACTATAAATCTATATATATATATATATATATATATTATATATATATAGATAAGTCCTATATACTTGACCTCATTTGCAAAAATATCATCAATCAAGTTCGTAGAAGCATAAGAAGAGAAAAGGAGACCTAGCAAAGGAAGGAGAATCTAAGGAAGAGGAAAGTGAAGGTTTTAAGGATTATTTTTGGGTCATTCACCTCATACGTGAAATATATTTAGGGCTACCTTCTATTACAGAAGTATCAAATTACAGTCATACAAGGAAGCTAAGGTTTTGTCTCTCAAGAAATATCCATTGCAAGATGAGTTTCCCAGGAGAAGAAGTCATCCCTATCGAAGGTGAAAAAGAGGGTAAAAAAACCTTATTCTTCCACATGTGCAAAAACTAGGGTTTCTACATTAGTTGAAAATCGCAGTCCTAGTTGCAAGTCCAAAGTTGAGGTTGAAATAGATAGTTAGAGTAGATGTGAAGCAATATTGACTTGATTTGACTTTGCTAGAAGAAATTTATTCAATGGATAAGTTTGACTTAGTATTAGAGGGGTTTTTGGTCAAAGGTCATAGGTCTTGGAATTCGTCATTTCAAGTTCTATAAGAAGAGAAAAATTCTTGTGGATTTTCCTCTCAAGAGGAGAGGTTTTGGCCCTGGTTGATCACCTATATCTTTTGTCATCTTGTCTCATTGTTATTTATGATTTAGTAGCTATTTGATAATAAGAACACTAATTATAATCAAGTGAAAAAAAACTAATTAAGTTAAGTAAAAACACATCACAAGCTATTAATTTAAGAAAGAAATAGTATGTTCTATGCTTTAGCACAATTTACTTCAATGTTCTTTTAGTATCCCAATGACAATTTCCAATTATATCCAATAGCAATCACATTAACTTAAACACATTGATAGTAAATTCAGATAGAACATAAAGACAAGTGCAGAAGACAAGTGAAGACAAGAGGACACAAGATATGGCAGATGTCAGGGACAAACCCCTATGTGGGGAAACCCTTTGATCAAATCTTCTTCATATTCTTCAATATTTCAGTACAGAGAGAGTACAAATATCAAATTAACTTTCCCAAAATGTCATGTCAAACCAGCAGTCAACTGCAACCCTAACCAAAAAGTTAACGGTGGTCAAAGTAGCTCCAAAATGTCCTCCAATCAACTTGGTTCATAGCAGAAGAATTCAGCCTTCCAAGAGGGTCAAAGTCAGCCCAAAAATAGTTTGCTCAACCCAGTCAAACACTATTGTAATTTATGCATTCAAAGGCTAAAGTCAACGCTAAGTCAAACCAGTCAAATTATCCCAATCACCTCAATCGTGCCAATCAATGCGGCCTTCAGAAATCACAATTATTCCCTCCATATTAAAGTCAATTCCTGATCAAACAGTCCAAGTCAACGTGGTCAATATTTCCATGTTCCCTGAAAATGTTGGCCTCCAAAACAGTCAAAAAATCCGGCCTCCTCCCACAGGTGTGAAGAAAAGAGAGGTTGTCCTTGAGTTGTCTGAACCAATCAAGAGAGGAGAGAGATGATGTGATGATGTTTTGAGATGATTTCCAAATGAGAGAGAGGTAACTCCTATTTATACACTTAGTTGAGGGTGAGGAGACACATCCATTGGGCTTCATTAGCCTACATTTTGACTAAGGCTGACCTTGACAATTTAAGCATGAGAAAGAATATTAAATTCAAAATTCCATTTATGCTTGTCAGAATGAGATGATCTTTATATAAAAATTGGGCCTCTCGAAAAGAGGAATCCAATGAAATTATAATCTCCATCATATGATTTGTTCTAAGGTGGAATTTGGACCTATTTGTCAATTTTAACACAAACAATTATCAAGAAGATAAATCATCTAATATGTTGCCCCTAGATTTCTCAACATGCTATTAGAGCTAAGGTGATAAGACAAGGAATGGAAGCTTAAAGAAGGACCATCAAGAAAGGTCAAGGCATTAAAGAGGACATTAAACCATCAAGAAGGGATTCATACGAACCAAGCAATCTAAGGAATTAAGAAGGCCTCAAAACCCTATCTCATTCAAGAAGGGTTTTACACTCAAATAATTCTTGGAAAGATCATACATCACTATCACAAGAAAAAGAAATACCTCAATGACCCTTCCTCCTCTTCAATAAGTACTACACATTTGAAGTATCTTGAAGTCTCCATTTCAAGGAAGCATTGCCATCATCATCAAAGGAATCAAGGTGTTTTTCCTCTATTTGAATTAAGAATGTCATCACAAGCATATTTGAAGTAGGGAAACTCTAAAAGAAGCATGGTCATCTTCAAGGAAGCAAACATCATCATCAAAATCAAGAAGGCATCAAGTTGAATATATCACCATCAAATGAGAATCTTCACTTGACAAGTAAGTATCCTTATATCTATGATTGAATCTCCTATCAAAATGACTTCATTCTACAAGGAGAGAAATAAGTTGGTTGGGTCATCAAATTTCCTTGCATGGAAGAAGAGTACAAATTTGATCCTCATAGAAAATAAATTCATTAGACATGTTAAGGGTTTAATTGTTGAACCACTAAATTAATAATATCAATCTCTAGAAAAGTATATGAAGGGGGAGATAAGAGCTCAAAGAATCCTTATAGAATCAATCAAATATTCTCTCATCCCTTATGTAGTAAAATTGGAGAAGTCAAACGACATCTATGACAAGCTGGTAGAATTATTCTCCATAAGCACTGCAACAAAAGTGATATCTTTGATAATTGAGCTATATAAGATGAAGGTATCAAGGGAAGAAGGGATAGCCTCATATCTTAGGAGGGTATCACAAATACGATACCAACTGCAAGAGTTGGGGGAAATAATGTATGACAAATATATGACCATTGTGGTGCTCAATGCATTACCTAATAAATGGGGTAACTTTGTATCAAGTATCTATGGAAAGAAGGAAGCCACCCAATTCAATGAACTCTAGTCATTGTGTAATATTAAAGAAACCAGGTTGAATGAAAAAAGTGGCGTAGGATCAAATGGACAAGTTCAAGTATTTGTTGCCATGGCTAGGAGAAAAGAGAAATTTGGAGAGTTTGGTCCTCAGAAAAAGAAGAAGGTCGATATGTCAAAGATCAAATGCTATGGTTGTTAGGAATATGGCCACTACAAGAGATATTTCCCAAAAATCAATAAGGACAACAAGAAAAGGAAAGAAAGAATTGAAGCCCATATCACCGAAGAAGTAGAAAAACCAGATGTGAAGAAATACAAGAAAGAAGGGATAGATATTCACTATTAAGGTCTCTCAGATATATAGCAAGGAGAAGTAGGAGGTGAAAATACCTTTACCATGGTTAAAGGATTACTGTCAAATAAAAAGCATTGTAAGTATGATAGTATGCATCATATTAGGATATGGCATCATATTAGAAGCATATGGTTGAACCAAGAGCTTATGATAGCATAATAGAAACTTAAAAGGATAGCTGAAGTAGAAGTCTACATGGATGTAGCAGTCATCATAGGAAGCAGCTCTTGGTAACCTCATTGAAATCATAAGTAGTCTATATGGTTGAAAGAAAGTCATCTACCATGATATAAGATAGAAATAATTCATCATACATCAACGTCATTAGAAAGGATCATTTGTGCGATGAGGATAGTCAAGATCCTTTGTTGGAATATCCATTAGAAGGTTCACCTCTACTTGGAAGAAGCAAGTGTCTCGCTAATGATTCCACCTTGTGTGGGATCCATTGTTTATAAGGATGATGGTATGGTGAAAAAAGAGTGTAGCATGTCAATATGGTTGAAGTAATTTCAATCAAGGAAAGGAAGTTGTCAAAGGAATTCTAGATGACCAAAAGATGAAAATAGGTATGTATATATTTAATATATTAAGTCATATCATCATATAGTTTCATATAGCATGAGTGAATGCTCTAACTCATGAACATGATTGAAGAAAAATGATATCTTCCTTTAGAAAGATGCATGAAGGCATATGTTTTTAACTAGCTCACATATTTACAAGATGAAATCAACATAATATGTCCTCATATGGAATATGATGTTGTTGACAAAGATGAAGGAACTATAGAAGCTCCTGGGAACAATATGTGAAGAAAGGAAGAGGAGTTCGTGAGAAATAAAATTATGGTCACATAAGGTAATTGATTAGCATCCTATGACTATAAGAATTAGCTATGGCATCTCCATAGAGAAGGAATGAAGACTCTGATAAAGTTTGTAAAGGAAGGAGACCCTTGACATTGAATGTCTTGGAGACGTGTTTATGAATGTGTAGGATGTTGATGTTGCAAGCAAGCAGATGTCATTATGAAATGCCATCATAAAAGGTAACTTTGATTTAATGTTCATTTTTATTTTCAAACAACATCTGGTTAGGTTGATCCAAGGCTACTGAAAGAGAATTATAGATGTCACCTACAACTACTAATCATGAGAATGAAGATCCTAAAGTAACATGACTTGGAAAAAGTAATCATATGAAGAATCAATTTCCGATGAAGGGACGGATGACATGACTAGTGGTTTAACCCTATGGTTCGTTGAAGGCCCTACAAAGAATATGAAGGCTCCATAATGATGAAATTTATTACATTTAAAGGAGGATCTCTACGAGAAATTAATAGTGCCATGATCTCCACCAAAGAGAAGAGAGTTTTTGTTGGAAACAAGTCCTTGATTAAGAGGGAGCTTGGTATCAAGCCCCTATTTAAGAGGGATCTTGAACAAGTCCCTAGATAAGAGGGAGCTTGGGTGTATTCCTTTTATAGGAATGATTATATCTTCCCTAATTGAAAGAGAGAGATAGACACATCATTATTTTCCTCATATTGTGAAGAAATAATGGAGAATTGGGTAAGAATCTAAGATTGATTCTGATACTCTTTGAGGATGTGGTATGGAATCCAAGATGTAAGAGTAGTTGAAGAGGAAATTCCTTGAGGTTGTGTTATTCCAAGATAGGAATTGTCCTAAAAGGACGTACCCTATGAAAACATGGGTGGGGTATGTGCCTTTAGAGACAATGATGATGGTGTTTGTCAGTCATTAGTCTTGCCAGAATTTTTCTCTAATATTGTGGAGAGATAGAGTTGTTAGTCAAGTCCTTACTATGTGACAATGTTGGTTGGTATGATGAGATTCTCTGGCATAAGCTAAGGAAGTAGTTTATGAGATGTCTTACCAATATGACTCTTCTTATGAGAAGTATTTAGTTTGAGAATGTCCAACTACCTTGCATGAATTATGAACACATCCCTAGTTAAGAGGGAGTGTTGAAATATGTAACTAGGTTAGGTAGTTGTTGGGTCACTATAATACTAGTGATTACCCCATTACTATTGTAGTTGTACCCCTTATTAATATTTTTGTACCCCTATTGCCCCTATATTATTATTACTGTGCCCCACAGAATCCCTCTATTGTTATTTTTGTGGCTTTATATTATTCTTGTTAGGTCGGCTGGGTTATATTGTGACTCCTTAGACTCCTATAGATAGAAAGGAGGTTTTGTCATTTGAATCATCCAAGAATGGTTCATTTATGTAATGTAAAGGAGGTTTCCCCCTCAAAGAGGCTGAATTCTAAGGCGTTGATTCTATCTTTTCTATCTTTTTCTTGAGCTGGTTTCATAACATTTGGTATCAGAGCTTTGGATTATAGGGTTTCGCTGCTCCAAACAGGTCATCGTGGTATTTTCATTATAATTTTTTTTCTACGATGTTTTAGAAGCTAAAATACAAACCCATGTGAGAAGAAATCGCGTTGAATCTCAGGTCCAAATTTCAGAGTTGTCTGTGCTATATTTGTGGAGATATGATCTAAGGAAGTTGGTCTTCTTGTAGACTTCTGAATCTCCTTCCAAACAGGTCATCGTGGAATTTTCACTATAACTTTGTTCCTGCGATATTTCAGAAGCTAAAAACAAAACCAATTTGAGAAGACATCGTGCTGAATCTTGGGTCCGAATTTCAGATCTTTTTGCGCTATATTTTCGGAGATATGATCTGAGGAAATTGGTCTTTTTGCAGACTCCTGAATTACATTCCAAACAGGTGCCCTGGGGAAAATCATCATAACTTTTTCTCTAAGCATTGGATTGAAATTTCGTAAGAAGGTGCAGAAAGAGGACGGATTGTAGTTTCTTGAATATATTTTTCAGAGCCAAAGGATGAAACAGTGACTTGTGGCACGTCGTACAAGTTCGCTCTACTGAACTAGTCTATAATCAGGTCAATGTGGGAGATTTCACATAACTCTTCCTTGGAGAATCCAATTTGGATCAGACTGGTGACATTTGAAAGAGGACACAGAGGGCTACCACAGGTCGCAATTTCAGAAATGGATGATATGAAAGTACAAAGATACATCAAAGGCAATATAGAGCTCCTACAAAGTGAAAAAAAGGTGTGTAGATTCTTTTAAATTTTTGCTTAAAGATTGGTTTGAAAATTTATTTTGAAGGAATTCAAAGTGCTAGTATAGCATTATTATCGGTAATTGATGCCCCAAGGAAAGAAGATGCAAACACCTAGTAAGGAACCTGAAAGCTCTAGCATGACTCATGAAGAAGAAGAAGAAATGCTATATGATATATCAAAATTACAAGAACAAGTGCAACAAGTGTCACATGCACAAAAAGCAACAGAATCTAAGATGGATGGTTTAAGGAAAGATGTAGAAGCTAAGATAGATGGTTTAAAGAAAGGCGTAGAAGCTAAGATGGATGGCATGGAAGCTAAGGTGAATGGCATGGACGCTAAAATTGATGGCATGGATGATAAGATGGAAGAATTCAAGATAAATATGAATAAGTTGCTACAAGAAATGGTCACTAATGGTGAACGGGTACTAAAGGAAACTCATGATGAGAACAAAAGAAATGTTAATAATAATTCCATAGACTCTGATGTGGGATTGAAGACCCACCATATTCCAAAAATCGATATGAGGAAGTTTAATGGCAAGGATCCCGCAACATGGTTATTACAGATGGAGCAATTTTTCGATCTCAATAATGTGCAAAACACACAAAAGGTACGTATGGCAACTTTATATTTGGAACCAAATCAGTTTGTATGGTATCAATGGCTTTGCTCTCGTAAACAATTTATCATTTGGGCAATTTTTACGGAAGAATTGATAGCACATTATGAGGATACAAAAAGCAACACTTTTTTTAGCCAATTGATAAGTCTCAAACAAAAGGGTTCAATAATGGAGCACATTGAGGAGTTCCAAAAATTAAACATAAGGGTAAACGATATTCCAGAGGAGAATAGGATTGATGTGTTCATAGGGTCCTTAAAGGATAATATCCAACATGATGTTGACCTTTGGGAACCTGATTCATTAGAGAAGGCATTCAGGTTAGCAAGAAAAATGGAAAGCAAAATTATGGCAACCAGGAAGCATACCACTCACAACTATAAAGATGGAAGTGTTGTTGCCCCTAGTCTTCAACAACCTATAAGGTTGACACCACAACAATTTGAAGAAAAAAGAGCAAAAGGGCTTTGTTACAGTTGTGATAGCAAATACACTAAAGGTCATAAGTGTGCTGAGAAGAAATTATTCTACATAGATTGTGAAGAGGAAGAAGAAAGGAGCAAGAAAGGTCAAAAGAAGAGGATATACTCTAGGAACAAAGCCTAGATGAAGAACAAATGAATCCGACCATATCTTGTAATGCATTGGCGGGAATTACCACTCCTCAAACCATCAAGATAGAAGGACAAATCAAGAAGAAAAAGGTAATAGTGTTGATTGATTCAGGGAGTACCCACAATTTTATTCATTGTAAGGTAGCAAAAGAATTGACTTGCTTCCTATATCCAGCACCAGAGTGTCAAGTGATCGTTGCAAATGGGGGAACAATAAATTGCTCTGGAAAGTGCCATAATATCAAGCTATCCATGGGAGAATATGTATTGACTACCCCAATGCTTTCCATTCCAATGGGAGGTGCTCATGTTGTACTAGGAGTCCAATGGCTACAATCCTTGGGTACAATAGCTTTTAATTTTCAAGAAATTTTCATGAAATTTTATGCGGAAGGAAAGGAAGTTGAATTAAGGGGTATTGCAAGGAAACCAGGAAAGATAATCAACTCTAATGGTATGACAAAACTTCTAAAAAAGGAACAAAGAGGTGTGATTGCACAATTATGTTCGCTAGATGTTTCCACATCAGAATCATCTATTTCTCTATATCTCCAAAAAGTCTTGGACAATCATTCCAAGGTATTTGAGACTCCCAAAGGTCTCCCACCTATTCGTGATCATGATCATTATATTCATTTGATTCGAGGAAGTGTTCCTCCAAACATCATGTTGTACAGATATCCCTATGCCCAAAAGAGTGAAATTGAAGGTATGGTTGCAGAAATGCTAGAGGTTGGTATAATTCAACCTAGTCAAAGTTCTTTCTCTGCTCTAGTAGTATTGGTGCATAAGAAGGATGGATCATGGCACATGTGTCTGGATTATAGGGAGCTCAACAAGCTCACTATTAAAGATAATTTTCCCATTCCTGTCATTGATGAATTACTGGATGAGTTGCATAGATCAATTTACTTCACCAAGTTGGATCTTCATTCAGGACATCACCAAATCAGAATGAAGAATGAAGACATTCCAAAAACGGCATTTAGAACTCATGGGGGTCATTATGAATTTTTGGTCATGCATTTTGGCCTTACCGATGCACCTTCTACATTTCAAGGTTTGATGAATTCCATTTTCAAACCCTTCCTTAGAAAATTTGTGTTAGTATTTTTTGATGATATACTAATCTACAGCAAGTCTTGGAAGGATCATGTTGAACATGTTGACAGGGTGCTACAACTATTGGAGGAGAAACAATTATATGCAAAAAGATCCAAATGTTTCTTTGAAGTCCAGGAGGTGGAATATTTGGGTCATATTGTATCTCATGAAGGAGTTAAGGTAGACCCTAGCAAAATTAAAGCCATTAAGGAATGGAAAATTCCCACATCCATAAAGCATCTACAAGGATTTCTTGGGTTGACAGGGTATATCACAAGTTTGTTAAGAATTATGGGAGAATAGCAGCACCTCTAACAACATTATTGAAGAAAGATGCATTTTCATGGACTCCAGAAGCAACAAAGGCATTCGAACATCT
>APFE031299945.1:200610-217753 GCA_000404065.3 Pinus taeda | reverse complement strand
GAATATGGCACAAGGGTGAATGGATGAAGAGAGATTTGGCTCAACAATTCTATGGCCAGATGGAATGTGGAAGTCCCATCCTAGGTTTTGATTTTGCATCATCAATATGAGGTTATTTATTGTCTTTCTATGAGTATTATATGTGGATTATATGGCTGTGATTTCCTTGGTATTTTTGTTGCTATTATGCTGGTTATGTATATGTATTATGACAATAGTTACGTATGGCTCTCATCATGGTCTTACTTGTAAATGGATGAACACTGTATCTATGAACTAATGGATGAAATGGCAGCTAATGTGTTGAGTCATCAATGTTTCTTAGCAATTCTAAGCTAAGTATGAGACCCCTATACTCACATCTATCAGTTACAGATGTAGATTACATATGCATGGTATGTTTGATGAGATTCCTATCATGGCTAGTATTAGTTTAGTCAAGGTCTTATTCAAGTAATTGCATTTGTATTTCGAATTCCTTGTTATCTTTCTGTATAGATCGTGTTATTCAATTCTGGGCAATGACCTGGGTTGTGGGCCTAAAAGAGGGGCTCAAATCATGGGGATGTTGGCACAACATTGTACAATTTAGTCCATGGACTTTGGCATGCCTTGTAATGAGAGCACCCAGAGCCTCCTAAACACTAGTAGGTCTATAGCATGGGTGTGTCTAGAGGTCAAGTGATCTAAAATATCTGTGGGACCCATGGGCTAGTTCGCAGAAAGGTTGAGATGGTCCCTAAGGATCATAATACAAATGTTGAAGGTTTGTATGATGTGTTTCCATCGGTTCCACTTCCTTAACGTGACTTATGAGGTAAAATCATATCATAGTAACTTCTCATCACATGTTTACCCCAATTGGTTAGTTACTTGGGTAGATGTGGGAGGAGGGTGTTACATACTAGTGCCACCAGTGAAGACAATGTAAGTCTCATGGAATGTCGACATCTACACATTAAGTGTAACAAAAGATAAGATGGAGAAGTAGCAGAAAATCTCAAGAAGATGTTAAATTTTTTTTTCCCTAAAAATGGTACCCCAAAACTAAAGTTGATTCACTTTTAACCATTTTTTACGAAATTTAATATGGATACCCAAAAAAAAAATTATGACTATTTCCCAAAGCCACTTGTTTGAGACTAAATTCTAGAGCATACAAATACCCTAACTTTAATGAACCATATCTACAAGAATATAGTGAACAAAGCTTTGAATTCATTTAAAAGATGCTCATAAAGATTTTGGATATATGTGGTCGAAAATTAAGCTTCTAAACACCTTTGGGAGGGTGTGTTTTCCATGGTAATTTCCTGACTTAGAGGCAGATAATGAATGCATCCATTCTTTTAAGGGCATGTTCAAAGCTCATATCTAAAAGATCTCAACGAGTATTGAGAACTAATGAATATGTTTGACTGATTTGTTTATGTTTAAGTATCTATCAATGAAAAATATGTGGTCATAGTGGAGCTATGATTTGAATGTGTTAGTTGGGATATGTGATTTTGAAAATGAAGTATGTAGAATGTGTGTTTGCATAGATAACTTTGATTTAGATCTATACACAGGTTATACTCCTGAATATTGCATAAATACATGCAGCTGTTTTAGAATAGTCATGTATACTGTATGAGTAAATATGGTTTGATTAATGTTGTAGTTTTTGGATAAGTATATTTATTATTGTTTAATGATTAACATAGTTTGATGAAATTTCAGTGATATATGGGTTAGTGACAGTAACTAGTGCATAATATGTCTTGAGATGTGTATGCACATTTTATGCATAAGAGGCACATATATACGCAAATTTATTTAGTGGTAGTCATGTATATGTTCTAGAGTTGGAAGTGTTGCTTGGTGATAACAATTTATTAGTTCTATATCAGTTAATATAGGCAAAATGTTGGATGAAATCACAAGCCATCTTCTCCAAGTAGATTTCCTTTCTGAGCTCTTGATTTTCATGCCATTTATTTAGCTTTTCAATGTAGATTGAGGTTTTTTTGGGAGGGTCTTCAAAATGACTTTTTCCCTCAATGTGCAAAGGTCACCCTTATCGATCCCACACACAACAAATTATCTTTTAATGCTATCTATACAGTTTATAAGGAAGAAACCACACACATGTGTATTTTACATAATAGTCGGCTCCATAGAGTGCTGAGGGAAAGAAAAATAAGATAGAAAATGCCCAAAGATTTTGCTAATTCTCTCCATGATTCATTCTAATGATATTTTATGTTTAATTATAGGCTTTTAAACTACAAATATCGAATTGAGTGAATGTGATCACTAAGGGAAAGATATAGCTACTTTGAATGATCCAGCAACCATATAGGCCTTGACAAATTATGGCTTGTACAAGTTGTTTACCATTCTAGGCATGAAGGCCCAATTAGACTTGCTAGAATGGATTGTAGGCAAGTGGAATGTTTAGGAAAAATGTCTCATAGTCAAACACAATAGACAATTAACAGATGCAAAAAATGTGCTAATGCATAATTAGCTAATGCATCTGTTAATGTGTTTAAATTTCTTAGAATATCTTAATACTCAATCTAATCATATTCCCTTTCCAAGACATGAAACCGCAAGAACATCCTTAACATGAAAGCACTTTTAACTCAATAAACAACATTCAAATGTAATACCACGAGTTGTGAATCTAACCTAATGGTCAGCTGACGACTGCCATATACAATGGCATCAGATAATAGCTCAATCACTGTGCTAGATTTTGCAATATTGTTTGTTGTTCAACTGAGGCATATCCTATGAATAAAAACTAACTCACTGAGGGAGAATAAATGACCCAGGTTGCAGAACATAAATTCCGAGTACTACGACTATGTAACAACCCTAGTGAAAATTCCATGTAATAAAACTTAATAAAGGAAAAATAATAACCACGATTGATGGGATACTTATTCCAAGCTGAATGTTGGGTAAGACATCCTAGTGTGGGCGATAATTTTTTTATTAATGGCTAAGGAAATTGGTAAAGGAAATGGCTAAGACATTAGAAAGAAAAAACGGCATTTGGCCTGTAGAAAATAATGGAAATTAGGAGAAGAGGGAGGTGAAATGTCACAGGTTGCATGTGAGGAGGAAAATGAAGGAAAATAATGTATAATGAAGAAAATAAAAGCCTCATTCATAAAAAGGCTTCTGAGGATTAGTACACAAAGTTTAGTCAGTTCAGTTTTGGAGCTCTATCATTATTCCCTCTCTCTCATACTCTTGGACACTTAGAGTTTTCTTGGAGCACTCTTGGAGAGTGTGGCATACGTAGAGTTTTGGAGCTAGAAGTTAAAGTAAGATCAAGAAAGTGAAAGAGGACATTGGGATCCATAGCTACAAAACATTTGTCTTATAGGTATCGAGTTTCATATATGTTTTCCTCACTAGTTTTGGCATGCATGGCATATGCATGTGGACTATTGGTCATGATCTATCACTAGCATGGAGGATTGCCTAGATTGATAGTGGATTTCCTATCCTTTCCATTTCCTAAATATCCATGGAGATTGTTGGTTTATTTCCTTCTTTTGTTTTGGTTGGTTCTCATATTTCCTTTAGCTTCGGTTGATTTATTTGTTTTTGCAAGGCCTAGTTGGACAAACATTTCAGAAGCCGTGTAACATCTTGGATTGAGCTACTAGTCCTGGAAGGACTGGTTGGACAAATGTTATGGAAGCCTGATGATAGATGTGGGTTGTGTTACTATTCCTACAATCCTTGGTGGAAAAAAACGCTCTGGAGCACTAGAAGGCTTGGGTAGAGACCAACCTAATGATGGTTTTCTAATGTCCGATCATGAGGTGGAACCACTATTGGATGGGTTGAAGGGGTTGGCCTCTAGAAGCCTTGGATGGTTTTGGATTGATGTGTTCTATGAGATCCCACATTCATGCTTGGAATATGGTATGAGGGTGAATGGATGAAGAGAGATTTGGCTCATCAATTATACGGTCAGGTGGAGCGTGGAAGTCCCATCCTGGGTTTTGATTTTGCATCATCAATATGAGGTTATTTATTGTCTTTCTATGAGTATTATATGTGGATTATATGGTTGTGATTTACATGGTATTTTTGTTGCTATTATGCTAGTTATGTATATGTTTTATGACAATAGTTATGTATGGCTCTCATCATGGTATTACTTGTAAATGGATGAACACTATATATATGAACTAATGGATGAAATGGCAGCTAATGTGTTGAGGCATCAATGATTATTAGCAATTCTAAGCTAAGTATGAAACCCCTATACTCACATCCGTTAGTTACACATGTAGATTACATATGCATGAAATGTTTGACAAGATTCCAATCATGGCTAGCACCGGTTTAGTCAAGGTCTTATTCAAGTAATTGCATTTGTATTTCCACTTCCTTGTTATCTTTCTGCATAGATGGTGTTATTCAATTCTGGACAATGACCTGGGTTGTGGGCCTGAAAAAGGGGCTCAAATCCTGGGGACGCTAGCACAACATTGTAATATTTAGTCCATGGATGTTGGCATGCCTTGTAATGAGAGCACCCAGAGCCTCCTTAATGCTAGTAGGTCTATAGCATGGGTGTGTCTAGGTGTCAAGTGATCTAAAATCTCTGTGGGACCCAGGGGCTAGTTGGCAGAAAGGTTGAGACGGTCGCTAACAATCCTAATATTGATGTTGAAGGTTTGTATGATGTGTTTCCATCAGTTCCACTTCCTTAATGTGACTTATGAGGTAAAATCATACCATAGTAACTTCTCATCACATGTTTACCCCAGTTGGTCAGTTACTTGGGTAGATGTGGGAGGAGGGTGTGACATATTAGTGCCATCAACGAAGACAATGTAAATATGTTTGAATCTCGATGTTTGCAAATCAAGTGTAATAAAAGATGAGACGGAGAAGTAGCGAAAAATCTCAAGAAGATGTTAAAAATTTTTGGCCCTAAGAATGGTACCCCAAAAACTAAAGTTCTTTCACTTTCAGCCAATTTTTACGAAATTTAATATGGATACACAAAACGAAATTTATGACGATTTCCCAAAGCTACTTGTTTGAGACTGAATTCTAGAGCATACAAATACCCTAACTTTAATGAACCATATCTACAAGAATATAGTGAACCAAGCTCTGAATTCTTTTCCAAGATGTTCATAAAGATTTTGGACTTATGTGGTCGAAAATTAAGCTTCTAAACACCTTTGGGAGGGTGTGTTTTCATGGCACTCTGATGTTTTCCATGGTGATTTCCTAACTTAGAAGTAGATAATGAATGTATCCATTCTTTTAAGGGCATGTTCAAAGATCAGATCTAAAAGATCTCAACGAGTATTGAGAACCAACGAATATGTTTGACTGATTTGTTTATGTTTAAGTATCTATCAATGAAAACTATGTGGTCATATTGGAGCTATGATTTGAATGTGTTAGTTGGGATATGTGATTTTTAAAATGAAGTATGTAGAATGTGTGTTTGCATAGATAATTTTGATTTAGATCTATACACAGGTTGTACTCCTGAATATTGCATAAATACATGCATCTGTTTTAGAATAGTCATGTATACTGTATGAGTAAATATGGTTTGATTAATGTTGTAGTTTTTGGATAAGTATATTTATTATTGTTTAATGATTAACATAGTTTGATGAAATTTCAGTGATATATGGGTTAGTGATAGTAACTAGTGCATAATATGTCTTGAGATATGTATGCACATTTTATGCATAAGAGGCACATAAATACGCAAATTTATTTAATGGTAGTCATGTATATGTTCTAGAGTTGGAAGTGTTGCTTGGTGATAATAGTTTATTAGTTCTATATCAGTTAATATAAGCAAACCATTGGATGAAATCACAAGCCATCTTCTCTAGTTAGATTTCCTCTCTAAGCTGTTCACTTTCATGCCATTTATTTAGCTTTTCAATGTAGATTGAGGTTTTTTGGGGAGGGTCTTCAAAATGACTTTTTCCCTCAATGTGCAAAGGTTGCCCTTATAAATCCTGCACACATCGACTTATCTTTTAACACTATGTGCGTAGTTTATAAGGAAGAAACCATGCACATGTGCATTTTTCACAATATTCGGCTCCATAGAGTGTCGAGGGCAAGAAAAATAAGATAGAAAACGCCCAAAGTTTTTTCTAATTCTCTCCATGATTCATTATAATGATATTTTATGTTTAATTGTAGGCTTTTGAATGACAAAGATGGAATGGAGTGAATGTGAGCATGAAGGGAGAGATATAGCTACTCTGAATGATCCAACAACCATATAGGTCTTAACAAATTATGGCTTGTACAAGTTGTTTACCATTCCAGGCATGAAGGCCCAATTAGACTTGCTAGAATGGATGGTAGGCAAGTGGAATGTTTAGGAAAAATGTTTCATAGTCAAAGACCATAGACTTGTCATTGATGTTGATGACATTTACTTCTTGAGTGGACTTCCACACCATGGGGTGGAAATCAACCTATATGGGCATAGACTAGGTGGTGAAACCAATGTTACCTATTTTATACAACATTGTAATCGAGGAGAAACTCTTAAAGATGGCAGGATTGACATCAAGACCATAGCACAAATTCCTTTGAAAGCCATCGGGTTCACTGTTGCACAACTATGTGGTATTGAAGCTTTGCATTTTCTCATGAAGGACCAAATGAAAACCATTGTGGATTGTTTTCAAGGTACCATATTTAATTGGAGTGAGGTTGTAGTTTCCAATCTGAAGGGGCAACTAACCAAGTTCAAAATGGGTAAATCAAAAAATTTGGGTGTGGTTCCTTTGTTATTTCATTTTCTTTGGAGAAGATTCCTCTTCTGGCAACACATGTACTGGTAGAGAGAGGAGGTGGTGAATTACCAACAATCAGATTTATTCCTAACTTCTTTGATTAGTTGGAAAATAATATCATTATGATCAAAGATTTTCTGTATGTAGGGATGCACTACACAGGAGATCTGACAATGCCATTTCCTCTTGGGATGCAGTGGCGTGCTATCGGTAAAATTTCACATTTTGGTTGATTTTTTGAAAATTTTCATTTTTTGTTATTTTGGCATCAGAAACTAATTATCCAAAATGATCATGATGATTTGGCCACAATGAGACCAACTGTATTACGTATATATGATCGACATGTTGAGAAGCCATTTTCTCCTACAATACAGAACCTAGAGGCGGTAGAGACACTCACAGAGATAGAGCATAACCTTGAGAGGTTGACTTTTGACATTCTAAATGCCACGATAGATGATTTTCCTCTACGTTACGAGAGGCATATTGCAGGGGTTCCTGGACCTATCAACGATTTTCTACGAGTAGCATGTGCTATTGTATGCTACCATGTTCATCATTATGCGCAATCACTAGTCTCAGGGCTAGATTTTTTTATTTTTGATAATGTATCAACATGTTTGGAAAATAAAGGCCATGGGGACACATGTCTTTAGATGAGACCTTTTGTAAAAGCCAAACTATTTACACACTTTTATCTAATGAAAGCTACTACTATTTTTGTATATCTCGTCCAATATATGAATGAATATTGCATTAACTTATTTACAAATGTTTTACAAGTCCCAATTTAAGACATAATTAGCTAATGGATATGTTAATGTGTTTAAATTTATTAGAATATGTTGATACTCAATATAATCAAATTCCCTTTCCAAGAGATGAACTTGAAAAAACATCCTTAACATGAAAGAACTTCTAACTGAATAAACAACATTCAAATGTAATACCACAAGTTGTGAATCTAACCTAACGGTCAATTGACGAATGCCAAATGCAATGGCATCAGATAATAGCTCAATCATTGTGCTAGATACTGCAATATTATTTGTTGTTGGACTGAGGCATATCCCATGAATAGAAACTAACTCACTGTGGGCGAATAAATGACCCAAGTTGCAAAACATAAATTCCAAGTACTACAACCATGTAACAACCCTGGTGAAAATTCCATGTAACAAAAGTTAGTAAAGGAAAATTAATAGTCACGATTGATGGGACACTTATTCCAAGTTGAATGTTGGGTAAGACATCCTACTGTGGGTGTTCTTTTGGTTATTGATGGCTAAGGAAATTGGTAAAGGAAATGGCTAAGGATTTGGAAAGGAAAATGGAATTTTGGCCCATTTATTTATGAAACTAATGGAAATTAGGAGAAGAGGGAGGCGAAAGGTCATAGGTTGCATGTCAAGAGGAAAATGAAGGAAAATAATGGAATGAAGAAAATAAAGGCCTAATTCATAAAAAGACTTATGAGGATCAGTACATAGAGTTTGGTCAGTTCAGTTTCTGAGTTCTCTCATTATTCTCTCTCTCTCATACTCTTGGACACCTAGATTTTTCTTGGAGCACTCTTGGAGAGTGTGGCATACTTGGAGTTTTGGAGCCAAAAGGAAAAGGAACATTAGGAAAGCACAAGAGGACATTGGGATCAATAACTACAACAAATTTGGCTTGCATGTACATAGTTGCATATATGTTTTCCTCACTATTTTTGGAATGCATGGCATATGCCTGTGGACTATTGGTCATGATCTATCACTGGCATGGAGGATTGCCTAGATTGATAGTGGATTTCCTAGCCTTTCCATTTCCTAGATAGCCATGGAGATTGTGGGTTTATTTCCTTGTTTTGTTTTGGTTGGTTCTCATGTTTCCTTTAGCTTAGGTTGAGTTATTAGTTCCTGGAAATCCTAGTTGGAGAAATGTTTTGGAAGCCTTGTACGAACTTGGGTTGAGTTACTAGTCATAGAAGCCTTGGTTGGACAAATGCTCTAGAAACCATTGGTGGGTTGAGTTACTAGTCCTAGAAGCCCTGGTTGGAGAAATGCTCTCGAAGCCCGAAAACAGATGTGGGTTGAGTTACTGGTCCTCGAAGCCTTGGTTGGAACAAATGTTATGGAGCCATAGAACGCTTGGGTGGAGACCAATCTGATGATGGTTTTGTGATGTACGATCATGAGGTGTAATCATTTCTTGAAGGGTTGAGGGGTTTGGCCTCAAGAAGACTTGATGGTTTTGAATTGATGTGTTCTATAAAATCCCACATTCATGTTTGGAATATGGAATGGGGGTGGATAGATGAAGGGAGATTTGACTCAGTCATTCTACGATTAGGTGGAAACGTGGAAGTCCCATCCCGGGTTTGGATTTTGCATCATCAATATGAGGTTATTTCTAGTCTTTATATGAGTATTATATTGATTTATATGTGGATTATATGGTTGTGATTTCCTTGTTTTTTTTATTTCTATTATGCTAGTTATGTATATGTTTTATGACAGTAGCTATATATGGCTCTCATCATGTTTTTACTTGTAAATGGATGAACACTGTATATATGAACTAACGGATGAAATGGCAGCTAATGTGTTGAGGAATCATTGATTCTTAGCAATTATAATCTAAGTATGAGACCCCTATACCTACATTTGTTAGTTACACATGTAGATTACATATGCATGATCTGTTTGACGAGATTCTTGTCATGGATAGTACGGTTCCATTCAAGGTCTTATTCAAGTAATTACATTTGTATTTCCATTTCCTTGATATCTTTCTGTATACAAGGTGTTATTCATTTTTGGGCGATGACCTAGGCTTTGGGCCTGAAAAAGTGGCTCAAATCCTGGGGACGCTAGTACAACATTATGCGATTTAGTCCCTGGATGCTAGCATGCCTTGTCATGAGAGCGTCTAGACCTCTTGAACGTTAGTATGCCTATAGCATGGGAGTTTCAAAGGTCAAGTGATCTAAAATCTCAGTGGGAACTAGGGGTTGGTTGGAAGAAAGGTTGAGATGGCCCATAAGGATCCTAATGCTGATGTTGAAGATCTGTATGGTGTGCTTCTGTCGGTTCCACTTCCTTAACATGACTTAAGAGGTCAATTCATATCATAGTAACTTCGCATCACATGTGTACCCTGGTTGGTCAATTACTTGGGTACATGTGGAAGGAGGGTGTTATAGACTAGCACCATTAGCGAAGCCAATGTAAGTTTGAGGGAATGTCGACATATGCAAATCAGGTGTAACACAAGATGAATAGGAGAAGTAGCAGAAAATCGCAAAAAGATGTTAAAGACTTTCACACATAAACTATGGTACAATAATATACAAATGTTTCACCGAACAATCTATGTATAATATCTCTTTAGGTAAAGACCATTCTTGGGCTTTTCCAAAGGAATTTTGTCATAATCAGCTAGTTCATAAGCCCCTTCTTCGAGTGCATGCTTTACAATATAAGGGTCATTGCACATGGGCTCGAATTTACTAGTGCCTAAATTATCGTGCTCTTGATCATAATCATAGACCAAGACTAAATCACCTTCTGCATATGAATGAGGTTTTTCATTTTGATCATGTTGTAATTTAACTCGTTTAATTTGTGCCTTGCTAGCTAATTTAGCATCACAGTGAGTCTCATCGAGATGTACTAAGTACCAAAAAAGTTCTTCTTTGGCAGAAGTGGTTGGTAATAATTCAATTTCCAGTTTCAAAGATGATATCTTGTATTCAATCGATAAAACTGCTTCCATGCTGTAGAGAAGCTGGAAAGGAGTAAAACCAGTTGAATTTTTTGTTGCGGTATGGTATGCCCACAAGGCTGGATAAAGCATTAGATTCCAATCTCGTTTATGAGTCCTGATAATCTGTTTAATCATGGTGGTTAAAACCTTGTTAATGACTTCCACTTGGCCATTTTCCTATCAGTAATACACAGTAGAACTATCATGACGCAGGCCTAGTTTCATGGTTAGATCGGTTATATATAGTTTTGAAAATGGACACCATGGTCTGTGATGATGGCTCGTGGAACTCCAAATGAAGAAATTACACAATTGAATAGGAAAATGGATTTTTTTTCAACGTAATACTTAGATGTAGCCATTGCCTCGGCTCATTTTGTAAAATAATCTACACAAGGATAATGTACCCATGCCCTCTAGCAGAGTGAGGGTTACATGTAAGAAAATCAATGCCCCATTTGGAAAAAGGACTGAAAATAGTGATTGGGTGAAGAGGAGTAGGATGTGCATGCATTTTTTTTATCATAAATTTCACAGTTATGGCATTTTCAGATCGCAGTTATACAATTTTGAACATAGAAGGCCCGAAATACCCAATGCATGAGATCTTTTAAGCAATGGTAAAACCTGACATATGATCACCACAAGCTCAAGAATGGCATTCATTTAATGCCTTTTCAGATTCCTCATGAATTAAACATCGTCAGAAAATAGAATCGACACTATGACGATAAAGTTTATTGCCAACAATATTATATTGTTGGGATTCATACCGAATATGGTGACAATCTATTCATCTCAATTCTAGCCGAAACATCTAGGTCAGAAGATAAATGATGATATATCCATACTAGGGATCTAAAGTAATGATTAGAAAGAGAGATTCGTCAGGAAGAGAATCCTCTGCCATGTTTTCATTTTAAGTACGAGGAAAGTCACACAATAGTTCAACAAATACCAATTATTTCTTAGATTTTGATTTAATGAATTCAAAATCGAATTCATGTAGGATGACCATTTGGAATACTTGGCCACAAACAATTGTCTAGTTAGAATGTGATCCATGGGTTTGCAATCAGAAATCACAATAGTTTTTCCTAATAGAATGTGGTGACAGAAATGTTGGATTTCTTGAACAACTACCAAGGTCAATTTATCCACATGCATATTTTGTTTTAGTTTTGGTGAAATTATGACGTAAGTAATATCTCACATGATCTTCATTCAATTTGTCTTCCTGAACTAGAACCATGCCAATGGTGGCATCATATGCGGCCAAGTATAAAAAGTAGTCTTGATGATAATAACCTCCTTTGCAAACTTTGGGGTTGGCAAAGATTGGAAGAAGGAGGAATATTTAGAATAGCCTCAACCTTGAACAAATCGACATGAATGCCTTCCTTTGAAATGAAAAATCCTAGCAATTGACCAGATTACACACAAAAAAGACACTTATGTGGAATCAAGCAAATATTGTAATGATTGCATGTGATGAAGATTTCTCTCAAATGCATTGGATGGTGTTCCCATCTCATTGAATGGTCTGACAAGTAATCCAAATAAGGTTGCACAATATCTTGATATCGTGAAATTCATAAGACATTTCTCGTTGAAAAGTTGCAATAGTGTTCTTCAAACCGAATGGGAGTTTTTAATAGGAAAAAGTCCGCCATGGGTTGATGAATGCAGTTTGGTGTTGATCATTTGGAAGTATGTTGATTTTATTATAGCCAAAAAATATTTTCATAAATGAAAACATTTCATTTCTGGCACATTCATCAATGATTTAATTGATATAGGGAGTAGGGCAGTTTCCTTTTGGAAAAGCCTTATTGATATCCCTGTAAACGACACATACCCTAATGGTTCTTTGTTTCTTATTAACATGTACGATATTGGATACCTAATTAGTTAAGGGAACTGGGTAGATGAAACCTACTTTGAGAAGTTGCTTACCTTAGCTTTAATCGTAGCAGCTTTTCACGGATTCACCAGACATAATCTCTTTCTAATAGATTTGGCATCTGATGTTATGAAACCAGCTCAAGAAAAGATAGAAAAGATAGATCAACGCCTTAGAATTCAGCCTCTTCAAGGGAGAAACCTTCTTTACGTTACATAAATGGACAATTCTTCCATGATACAAATGAAAAGACCTCCTTTCCATATATAGGAGTCTAAGGGGTCATAACATAATTAGAGCCGACATAACAATAATAATGTAAGGGCACAATAATAACAATAGTGGGCTTCTATGGGGCACAATACTACCAATATGGGCACTACATGGATACATCAATATAATAAGTGGGTTGTACTAATAACAATAAGGGGTTACACTAGTAGTATAGGGGGCTAACATGCCCCTCTCCTTCAAAAAGCGTTGCCCTCAACACTTGAGTAGTTCTTGATGCTTCTGTATAAAATTCTTGTCCTTCCATGTGGAATATTCAGTGGGTAAGTTCTTCCACTTGATGAGATACTCTAAAATTGATCGATTTCATAGTTGTTGGGTTCTTGTTTTTGTGACTGCTCCAGGTTCCAATATGATTTTTCTTTCCTCTTCAATTTCTAGCAATATTGTTTGAATTGGGATCTTTTGCAACTTTTGAATAAGTGGCCATACTTCTTCATCCTTCATCCATTCATCGCTTGCTTCGTTTATCCAATCTAGTTGGATAATAGAAATAGCACAAAAAAATGCTTCCACAACCTCATCCTTGAAGAGTCTTCCCATTCGCTAAGGTCGCCATTTTTTAAGTGCATGTAGTATTGCCAACATTTCCTTCTCATAAATAGCTTGCTTGAGATGTAGCAGTAAAAATACCCAATGACCTACATCAAAACATTTTTCACTATGGCGTTGATCTACTTGTTGTTTCATTCGATTTTGCACCAAAGTGGCGTTATCCTTTAAAATTTCGAGAACTTCTTATTGATGCTCGATGTGATCTTTCACTGCATGAACCTTTTTCTTCTTGATATGTCCTTCTATCTTTAGAGTTTGAGGAGTGGTAATTTCTTCCAATCCTTTACAATAAATGGTTGGATCCATTTCATGATGCTCAATGTGATCTTTCTCTTATTGAACATTTTTCTTCTTGATATGTCCTCCTATCTTGATAGTTTGAGGGGTGGTAATTCTGACCAATGAATTATAAGATATGGTTGGATTCATTTCTTCTTTCTCGATGTGATCTTTCACTTCTTGCACCTTTTTCTTCTCTATATGTCCTTCTATCTTGATATTTTGGGGAGTGGTAATTCTTGCCAATGCTTTATGAGATATGGTCTGATTCATTTCTTCTTTCTTTGGGGTTGGGTCCTGGCATAAATCCTCTTCTTTTGATGTTTCTTGATCCTTTTCTTGCTCCTCTTCATACTCTATGTAAAATAATTTCTTCTCAACACACTTATGACCTTTATTGCATTTTCTATCACAATTGTAACAAAGCCCCTTTTCTCTTTTTTCTTCCAATTGTTGTGGTGTAACCCTTGTAGGTTGTGGAAGGCTAGGAGAAACAACACTTCCATCTTCATAGTTGTGAAAGGTATGCTTCCTGGTTTCTATCATTTTGCTTTCCATTATGTCACAAAGCCCTTTTACTCTATCCAATTGTTGTGGTGTTGCTCTAAAGAAGGTGTTGCTCTTTGTATCCTCATAATGTGCTATCATTTCCTCTGTGAAAATTGACCACGTAACAAGTTGTTTACAAGAACAAAGCCCTTTATACCATAAAAATTGATATGGTTCTAAATATGAAGATGCAATACATACCTTTTGTAACATTGGTACACCATTTAGATCAAAATATTGCTCCATCTAAAGTATCCAATTTACCGGATCCTTGCCATCAATCTTTCTCATCTTGCTTTTTCTTGATTTTAGGAGCTCGATCTTGAAACGAATGTAACTCTGTACTTTCCTATCTTTAAGTTCTAAAATTGAAACTTGCAGTAGCCCCTTGTGTCCTCTTTCCAATGCCACCAGTCTGATCCAAATTTGATTCTCGAAGGAAGAGTTATACAAAATCTCCCACAATGACTTGATTATAGACTGGTTCAATAGAGCAAACTTGTACGACATGCTACGAGTCACTATTTCAACATTTGGCACTAAACAATATATACAAGAAGCTACAGTCCGTCCTCTTTCTATAGCTTCTTACACAATTTCAATCCGATGCTCAGAGAAAACGTTATGATGATTTCCCCCAGGTCACCTGTTTGGAATGTAATTCAGGAGTCTACAAAAAGACCAACTTCCTCAGATCATATCTCCACAAATATAGCGCAAAAAGCTTTGAAATTTGGACCCAAGGTTTAGTGCGATTTCATCTCAAACGGGTTTTTTTTTCGCTTTTGAAACATAACAGAAAAAAAGTTATAGCGAAAATGCCACGATGACCTATTTGGAGCAGCGAAACCCTAGAATCCAAAGCTCTGATACCAAATGTTATGAAACCAGCTCACAAAAAGATAGAAAAGATAGATCAACGCCTTAGAATTTAGCCTCTTCAAGGGGGCAACCTCCTTTACATTACATAAATGAACAATTCTTGGAAGATACAAATTAAAAGACCTCCTTTCTATATATAGGAGTCTAAGGGGTCATAACATAATCAGAGCCGACATAACAATGATAATGTAAGGGCTCAATAATAACAATAGTGGGCTTCTATGGGGCACAATAGTAACAATATGGGCACTACATGGGTACATCAATACAATAAGTGGGTTCTACTAATAACAATAAGGGGTTACTCTAGTAGTATAGGGGCCTAACAATCTAGCCTTCCTAATGCTCAGAGAGGGCTCTCTCTTTATGATTTAACTTCGTTTAGTCAATTGATTTTATGCTAGTTATGATTGGACTTGTGTTTTGGTTTTGATTTGGTGGTGGGTTCACTAACATAGATGGATAGAGGGATGTATTTTACCATTGGGCTATGGGGTCAAGTATTAAGCAAACAGGATTGGATCAAGTTCTAAAGATAGTGCTTACAGGGCAAGGTAGTTGATTAAATTCAGATCTTAAGGCTAGTTGGTGAAGTGGTGTTCAATCAGATCTGAGGAAAAATTAAGGGTTCATCAAACCGAATAATGAAGGAAATGGTAGGGGTCAATCGAAAATAAGGATCAATGAAGGATTCCCTAATCTGGATCTCAGAAGAAAACATTAAAATGATTAACTATTTAAGGCATAGTGTACTTAGACAAATTTTGTAATATAATTCCAGTTAATTCATTCAATTTAAATAACATGCAACATTGTGAAACACTTAATAAAATAAAAATTTGACAAAATAAAATACTTCACTGAAGTAGCTCAATACATTAGTCTTGTAATGCAATCTCTTTATTACTCAATCCAGTCTGTTGACTTGAAAAATTGGTACAATGAACCCTCAGGTTATAGATCAGTACAACTATAGAATTGTCTAGCAATCCACCCTCTATACTTCGAATTATGAAGTACATATACAAAAATAGTTTACAAAATATCCCAAACTATCTTGGGAATTAATCTAGGAAAAAGGAATATCTTCATGCAAGAAGATAGAGATAGATATTCAACAACTGCAATCCGTCCCTATTTCTTAGGTTGTGTTGTCTTTATTCTTTGATCCTCTACTTTTTATTCTCCTTTGTTGTTGGTCTTCCACGCTGACGGTTCTTTTCAATTTAGCTTTTAACTGATACTCTTTCATGTGATACTCTTTCATCTAAGTTGACCTGTCACTTTTCACTATGCTTTTTTCACTTTTACTGTGCATTTTTACAGTAAGTCATTTAACTTTTCCCATGTGTCTACATTTGGTAACTTGATATTTACCATCTTTCTGTAAATTTCATCTACTTTTGTGTACTTATCAAAGGTTGGACTATTCACAAAAAGGTGTTTTACCTCATGCTATAGGTAAAATAGGTTCTCAAATGTTTGGTACATAATCTTTCCTGTAGGAATCCCCTTCATAGAGGAATTATTGGCTTGATCTCTCACCACCTCTTTGATTTTCCTATTGTAGTCTTCCTGTGGCATTAATTTGTAATTTATCCCCAAAGGATTTGGCAAACCTTTCTGCCCTAAAGCATCAAATTTTACCATGAACCTGTCTATAGCTAGTTGCATGGTTTGGAATTTGTCCTCAAGCTTCATCATTAAATTCCTCTTGGTGAACACTTTTTTCACCTCTAGTATGGTGCAATTCCTATCAGCTATGTACAGCTCCTGCAATTCATATTTATTTTTAGAGTTAAGGAAGTGGATTATTCTGGTGGCTTCTTCTCGCATGTCTCTGATTTCAGCCTTAACTCTGTGAATTGCTTCTGTAGTCTCTTTGACTAAATCATTTTGTTCAAAGATGACTTGTATAGATGGCCAAATACCATTGACAAAGTCAATGATGTTGGCCCATAACTATTCTTTAGCTTGGCCAAGTGGCTCCTTCAATGTTAGCTCTTTCTCCAAATTCTTCATTCTTTCAATCAACCTGGTTGACTTTTGTACTTCATTCTTGTGCATTATTTGGGCCAGTTTCTTCTCATCCTCTAAACTAACCTACGACCAATCAGTTAAC
>APFE031299945.1:169875-183334 GCA_000404065.3 Pinus taeda | reverse complement strand
CCCTTCGCACACAGTTGGGTATCAAAGACTCTGAGCTACATCTGGTACTCAAATACCGTGGCTGCCTACACAGATACATCCAGGAAGAGATGGAGTTCCTAAACTTCTCCTCACTCGACACAACGTAGCAATATGCTGTCAAAATCGAGCATAAGTTTAAACAGAAAAAGAAAGACTTTGGATCTGCAAATCCGAAGACCAAAGGACAAAGCAAAGGTGAGGTGACCTAAGACAACCCGTTGAAGCCACAAGAAAAGAACAACACCACAAAGCCAAAGAAGGACACGGGAAAGTGGTGTGATTTCCACAAGAGTCCTACTCATAACACAAGTAAGTGTCAGACCAAGCAGTCATTGGTGCCCGATTTGAAGCCTTTAGAATCAGATGCATGTTCTGACCCTGAGCCAGAACCCGACAAGGGGAATGGAAAAGGGAAGCAGATCATTGATGCGGAGCCCAGCATCATTGTTGCCACCATCAAGATCCAAAAGAATGAACCCAAAGGCCCAGAGCAGGGGGAGCATCTCTTCCACTCAGAGATGTGGGTGAAGGGTTCGCCGCTGCAACTCATTGTTGACAGTGGCAGCCAAAAAAACCTCATTTTAGCATATTTCATGAACCAATTAGGCCTAACAACTACACCATACCCACAACCATACGATATTGGGCGGCTTCATGAAGAACGGGATCTCAAAGTTCGCAGCAGTGTTGCCTTCCCTACATCATCAAGCCCTTAACAGATGAGATATTGTGTGATGTATTACTAGGCTAGCCATACTTGTGGAGGTGACCTGTTGTGTATGAGTCAAGGCCTTGTGCTGTCATCATTTCTTTGGATAATTCATTATACAGTATACCAGAGGTAGCCCCACCTACCACCACCTCTTTGATCACTACTAGGAAAGGCAGCAAGCTCATCTCCCAGACTAGGAAATTCATTTTCCATCTGGTTCACTCCCAAAGTAAGGAGAAGATCATTACTACATCCATGACCCCTACAAAGGGTTCCTCCAAGCAGCAGCAACAATAAAGGGATATGGTCATGACAGAACACAGGAACAACTTCTCCTCACCCATAGGGGTACCACACAAGTTTCAGGTGGGTGACATTTGGTTACATCTGTAGAGAGAACGCCTTACCAGAACCCATTAGAAACTCAAACCACTTCGACATGGTCCTTACACCAGTACCAAGGCCACAAGCAACAATGATTTGAAGCACAACATTCCTTCATTCCTTCACTTGCACCGAGTGTTCAATGTGGACCATTGTTGACCATGCTTCCCACCATTTCTGGACACATCAAATATTGCAGAATAGCTCACCAGACACCTAGCTCAGTAGAAGCTTCCTCGTCTCAGGGAGGAACTCTATGCAATGGGGGCCATTGCTTCCTAAGAGGGGAGGAATGATCCAGGTGGATGTTGGTAGCCACCACCTATCCCATTTGGACCCCCACAACTATCTCTTTCGGCTTTTCAATTTCCTTATTTGTAGCACAATTTACTATTTTTAACATTTTTTCGGGTCCTGAATTTCCGAAGCCATTTTGAGGCCCTAAATAACGTTTTTTTGGGAATTCTAGAGATAGCATGGGTTAGTAGACTGATGTTTCCCTTCCTAAAGTGGTATTTCTCGGATAGATCTTTCTAACGAGCTATTAAATGCATCAAATGAAGATTGTATGCCAAAGTTATGACCTAAGGAAATTGATGTACCAATTTACCCAAACAGGGCCCACAATTTGGCGTTTCATCTTCTAGGGTTAGGTTTTGGATGTTAAGGGTTTTCCATTGTTTCTCAACAATAAATAGGCCTTCGAGCCTCATTGTAATACAGTTCAAAGGCATGTAGCAACCACATCCCTTCTCAGAGATAAGCTACCATCATCCTAGCTGTTTATTTCCATTTTCTGTTTGTAAGCATATCTCAGTATTTTACATTAAAGAAATGAAGTAGTATATTCGCTGCATATTTGTGTTTATGGTTATTTCTGTAATTTGTTGCATTCATCTTTAAATCTGGATCAGTGATATCAGAGTGGTCTGCTTTTTCTTTGTTTTTCTTTGCATGTCCCCAACGAGGTCAGGATATAAGGAGTTAGGGCTTGAACTGGTCAAACCTTTGCAAGACTAGCCTCCCAAATCCTAACGGCCTCCCATGGCGGACGAGAAGAAAGATGAGGAGGCAAGAGATCCTATGAAAATATTGCTCGAAGAAGCCCTCGAGTGATAAAGGAACACGATGATGGACAACTTTTCCTAGATCCTTCAGCGACTACCTAGAGGCAACGCACCGACTTCCAATAACTACTCTAGAAATGCCACACCATTTAAGGTACAAGTTAATTTTGAAATCCAAATCTTCAAGGGTCAAATAGATGCAGATGCCATAGGTAAATGGTTAAAACTACTAGATGGGTATTTTTCTGTTCATGAATTTTCGAGTCAGGAAAACATTGTTTTTTCTCTTCTCAAAGCAACCCACCACATCAAGGACTGTTGGGAAACCTACTGCGAGCAAAAGGATGAAAGTACCAGCTCACTATTTTCAGTCGCACCCACTTGGGATTCATTCCGAGATGCCATCAAGGAGCATTACTACCCTGTCAAAAGCTATGAGGACAAATACAACAAATGGACCACACTACGGCAGGGACGGGACCAAGATGTTCCGGAGTTCACTAACATTTTTCATACCCTTCGCACACAGTTGGCTATCAAAGATTTTGAGCTCCATCAGGTACTCAAATATCGTGGCTGTCTACACAGATACATCTAGGAAGATATGGAGTTCCTAAACATCTCCTCGCTCGACACAACGTACCAATATTCTGTCAAAATCGAGCAAAAGTTCAAACAGAAGAAGAAAGACTTTGGATCTATGAATCCGAAGACCAAAGGACAAAGCCAAGGCGGGGTGACCTAAGACAACCCATCGAAGCTGCAAGAAAAGAAAAACACAATGAAGCCAAAGAAGGATAGAGGAAAGTGGTGTGAGTTCCACAAGGGTCCCACTCATAACACAAGTGAGTGTCGGACCAAGCAGTTGTTGGTGGTCGAGTTGAAGGCTTCAGAATTAGATGCATGTTTTGACCCTAAGCCAGAACCTAACAAGAGGAATGGCAAAGGGAAGCGGATCTTTGATGTGGAGCCCAGCATCACTGTTGCCACCACCAAGATCCAGAAGCATGAACCCAAAGACCCAGAGGAGGGGAAGCATCTTTTCCACTCACAGATGTGGGTGAAGTTCGTTGTTGCAATTCATTGCCGACAGTGGTAGCCAAAAGAACCTCATTTTAGCAGAGGTCGTGACGTGGTTGGGCCTACCAACTACACCACACCCGCAATCGTACAGTATCGGGTGGCTTCATGAAGGACGAGATCTCAAAGTTGGCCAGCAATGTCACCTTCCCTACAGCATCAAGCCCTTCACAGATGAGGTATTCTGTGATGTTACACCTCTGGATGTTTTTGATGTATTACTAGGCCAGCCATACTTGTGGAGGGGACATGTTGTGTATGAGTCAAGACCTCGCACTGTCATCATTTCTTTGGATAATTCATTATACATGATACCGGAGGCAGCCCCACCTACCGCCACCTCTTTGATCACTTCCAGGAAAGATAGCAAGCTCATCTCCCAAACTATGAAATTGATTTTCTGTCTGGTTCACTCTCAAAGTAAGGGGAAGATCGTTGCTACATCCATGACCCCTGCAAATGGTTCATCCACGCAGCAGCAACAGCAAAGGGATATGGTCATCACAGAACACGGGAAAAGCTTCTCCTCACCCACAGCGGTATCACACAAGTTTTAGATGGGTGACAAAGTTTGGTTACATCTGCAGAGATAATGCCTTACCAGAACCCATCAGAAGCTCAGACCACTTCGACATGGTCCTCACACTAGTACCAATGCTATGGGAAACAATGATTTGAAGTACAACATTCCTCCCTTCCTTTGCTTTCACGAAGTGTTAAATGTGGACCATCGTTGACCATGCTTCCCACCATTTCTGGACACATCAAAGATTGCAGTACAACTCACTAGAGACCCAGCTCAGCAGAAGCTTCCTCATCTCAGGGAGGAACTCAACGCAATGGGGACCATTGCTTCCTAACGGGGGAGGAATGATCTAGGTGGATGTTGGTGGCCACCCACCTATCCCATTTGGACCCCCACAATTGTCTCTTTCATCTTTTTAGTTTCCTTATTTGTAGCACAATTTATTATTTTTAACATTTTTTCAGGTCCTCAACTTCGGAAGCCGTTTTATGGCCCTAAACGACATTTTTTGGGAAATCTGGGGGCAAAAAGGTTCCATGGACCAATGTTTGTTTTCCAAAAGTGGTAGTCCTCGGATAGATCTCTCTAATGAGCTATTGTACGCATCAAATGGTGATTGTATGTCAAAGTTACGACCTTGAGAAATTAATGTACCAATTTACCCAAACGAGGCCCACAATTTGGTGTTTCATCTTCTAGGGTTAGGTTTTGGGATGTTAAGGGTTTTCCATTGTTTCTCAACAATAAATAAGCCTTCGAGCCTCATTGTAACATAGTTCAGAGGCATGTAGCCACCACATCTCTTCTCAGAGATAAGCTACCATCACCCTAGATGTTTAGTTCCATTTTCTGTTTGTAAGCATATCTCAGTATTTTAGATTAATGAAATGAAGTATTATTTCCATTGCATCTTTGTGTTTATCATTATCTATGTAATTTGTTGCGTTCCTGTTTAAATCTGGATCAGTGGTATCAAAGCGGTTTGCTTTTTCTTTGTTTTTTCTTGGATGTCCCTAACGAGGTCGTGATATAAGGAGTTAGGGCTTGAACTGGTCAAATCTTTGCAAGACTAGCCTCCCAATTCTCGACGGCCTCCCATGGCAGACAAGAAGAAAGATGAGGGGGTAGGAAATCCTATCAAAATATTGCTCGAAGAAGCCCTCGAGCGATAAAGGAACACGATGATGGACAACTTTGCCAAGATCCTTTAGCGGCTACCTAGAGGTGAAACATCGGCTTCCAACACCTACTCTGGAAATGCCGCACCGTTTAAGGTACAAGTTAATTTTGAAATCCCCATTTTCGAGGATCAAATAGATGCAGATGTTGTAGATAAATGGTTAAATCGGCTAGATGGGTATTTTTCTATTCATCAATTTTCAAGTCAGGGAAATATTGTTTTCGCTCTTCTCAAAGCAACCCCCCACCTCAAGGACTAGTGGGAAGCCTACTCCGAGTAGAAGGATGAAAGCACAGGCTCACTATTTTCAGTCACACCCACTTGGAATTCATTCCGGGATGCCATCAAGGAGCAGTACTACCTTGTCAAAAGCTATGAGGAGAAATACATCAAATGGACCACACTTCAGCAGGGATGGGACCAAGATGTGCCAGAGTTCACAAGCATTTTTCATACCCTTCACACACAGTTGGGTATCAAATATTTTGACCAACATCTAGTACTCAAATACCACAGTTGCCTACACAGATACATCCAGGAATAGATGGAGATCCTAAACATCTCCTCGCTCAACACAATGTACTGATATGTTGTCAAAATCAAGCAAAAGTTCAAACAGAAGAAGAAAGACTTTGGGTCTGTGAATCCGAAGACCAAAGGACAAATCCAAGGCGGGGCGACCCAAGACAACCCGTCGAAGCCGCAAGAAAATAACAACGCCACGAAGCCAAAGGATGACACATGAAAGTGGTGTGAGTTCCACAAGATTCCCACTCATAACACAAGTGGGTGTAAGATCAAGCAGTCGTTGGTGGCCGAGTTGAAGGATTCAGAATCAAATGCATGTTCCGACCCTGAGCTAGAACCCGACAAGGGGAATTGAAAAGGGAAGCAGATCATTGATGCAGAGCCTAGCATCACTGTTGCCACCACCAAGATCCAGAAGAATGAACCCGAAGACCCAAAGGAGGGGGAGTGTCTTTTCCACTCACAAATGTTTGTGATGTATTACTAGGCCAGCCATACTTGTGGAGGCGACATGTTGTGTATGAGTCAAGGCCTCATGCTGTCATCATTTATTTGGATAATTTATTATATAGGATACCGAAGGTAGCCCCACCTATCGCCACCTCTTTGATCACTGCCAGGAAAGGCAGCAAGCTCATCTCCCAGACTAGGAAATTCATTTTTTGTTTGGTTCGCTCCCAAAGTAAGGGGAAGATCATTGTTACATCCATGACCCCTGCAAAGGTTTCCTCCATGCAGCATTAGCAGCAAAGGGATACTATCATGACAGAACAAAGGAACAATTTCTCCTCACCCACAGGGGTACCAAACAAGTTTCAGGTGGGCGACAAAGTTTGGTTACATCTGCAGAGAGAACGCCTTACCAGAACCCATCAGAAACTCAGACAACCCCGACATGGTCCTTACACCGGTACCAAGGCTACGGGCAACAATGATTTGAAGCTCAACATTCCTCCATTCCTTCGCTTGCACTGAGTGTTCAATGTGGACCATCATCGACCATGCTTCCCACCATTTCTAGACACATCAAAGATTGCAGAATAGCTCACCAGAGACCCAGCTCAACAGAAGCTTCCTCATCTCAGGGAGGAACTCAAGGCAATGGGGACCATTGCTTCCTAAGGGGGGAGGAATGATCTAGGTGGATGTTGGTGGCCATCGACCTATCCCATTTGGACCCCCACAACTGTCTCTTTCAGCTTTTCAGTTTCCTTATTTGTAGCACAATTTACTATTTTTAGCAACTTTTCAGGTCCTGAACTTTTGTAGCCATTTTGAGGCCCTAAATGATGTTGTTTTGGGAAATCTAGGGGCAACATGGGTTCATGGACCGATGTTTCCCTTCCCAAAGTGGTAGTGCTCAGATAGATCTTTCTAACGAGCTATTATATGCATCAAACAAAGTTCATATGCCAAAGTTACGACCTTGGGAAATTGATATACCAATTTACCCAAACGGGTCCCACAATTTGGTGTTTCATCTTCTAGGGTTAGGTTTTGGGATGTTAAGGGTTTTCCATTATTTCTCAACAATAAATAGGCCTTCGAGCCTCATTGTAATGCAGGTTAGAGGCATGTAGCCACCACATCTCTTCTCAGAGTTAAGCTACCATTGCCCTAGCTGTTTATTTCCATTTTCTGTTTGTAAGCATATCTCAGTATTTTACATTAATGAAATGAAGTATTATTTCCGTTGCATCTTTGTGTTTATGGTTATCTCCATAATTTTTTGTGTTTTTGTTTAAATCTGGATCATCCATGGCCTAGCCTCTGAGGACCCTAACACATTCATGTTTGAGTTTGTTGTAATTTGTAGGATCTATGACTATACCTCAAATTAACAAAAGCTGAAGTTGTTTCCCTCCACCCTCAAGGATGCAGTCTTGCGCTAGTTTATGAGCCTACCTAGAGGCAGCATCACTACTTGGGCACCAATGCAACAATCCTTTAATGAAAAGCATAGGGTTATTGTAGCTCCAAGGAAATGAAAGAAGAAATCTTTAGGATGACCCTAGGACCAGATGAGTCCTTAGAAGACTATGAGGAAAGGTTCCAACTCAACCATAGGAGGGCTAATTGTACCCGTGACCTTGAATCACTCAAGCTTGTACTTCTCTGAGGGATTAGGGAGGATGTAATGGAGACCCTCAATATGTTACCTAGAGGAGATATTTACTAGCTGACCTATGATGAAATCAAGACAATATTCAAGAACCATTCTAGCGCTACTAGGAAAAGAGGAAGGTCTAATCAAGGCCTGGTCAACTCTTCTCCTTCTACTTAAACCATCAAACATGGGATAGAGAGTATGTTGGAAGACTTCAAGAGTGAAATTTTGTATACTTTTTCCTTGTAGATGGAAACTAAGCAAATTAAAAGGAAGCAAGAGGAATTAGAAAGGGCACTAGCTAGCTTTTTCCCTAGAAGCACCAAGGGGCATCCCAAAAATGAGTGCCTATTGAACACCATAGAGGTATGCTCTATTTTTGAGGAAAATCATGCAACAAACAAATGTCCCTCTCTTCTAGGCCTAAAGGTCGTATACCAAGGGGAAAAGAATGGCTTGGAGTAGCTTTTCTTCACCAACCAGAGGAGGCCCCAAGGCCCTCAGCCAGGGCATGCAGGGTGTATAATAACATCCTTATAATCCAAATCCGAATGTAATATTTTGAGCCTTGGTACCCTCCAACTCATCCATCATGGTCCATGCCCTCTCCTTGCTCCTATACTCCTCGATACCCTCCTCAGCCTATCAATCCACCTTTCCAGCCATATAAACCTTAACCTCCTTAATGGAGCAATGTTTCACAAGGATGGAGGCCTCAGGAAGCCCAACCTCCTGCCTTAATGCCTCCTCCTTAACCTCAACGACAACAACCCACCTAAGCAACCTCAAATGTCTACCTAACCCAATCTGAATCTGAATAATAAGCATGCATAGCAGGTTTACAGTGGGGAAACATCATATCCTGCTTATGTTGTGGAAATCCAGGAGATCAACCTTTGGTCTGGGAAGGTTCTTTTGGATGCTCACCCACCTTCTCCACCTAAAGATCTTGAAGAAGAGAAGGAAGATAGTACCCCTCAAGTGAGTGCCCCTCCCTATCTTGAAAGGTTGGTCCAACCTAAACAACGCGCCCCAAAAGAGGTTGAACTTCTAGGAGAATTGAAGAATTTGTGTGTTAAAATACACCTTCTCCAGGCCATTACAAATGTCCCCATTTACAACAAGCTTATCAAGGGAGAGTGTTTCAAGAGGTTTGGGAGGAGAAAAAGAGATTCCCCCACTATCAATGTTGTTGGGAAACTATCTAATCTAATGTTATGGAGAGTAATCTCCCCAAAGTACTTGGATCTTGGTAGCCTAGTGTTAAAGAATGTAACTAGTGTCATCTTCATAATTATATATAAAATGTATTTGTCAAAAGAAAGAAAAATAAATTTCATTAAACAAATTGACTTATTAAAGCATGGGTTTCATGCTTGGGTCAATTGTTTTTAGGTCAAAGTCTCCATTAAAGACTTATAGGGTTTATGTCAAGTGCCTTTGTCCATGTCATAGTGTAATGAACCCTCCTTGGGATTTGTTTGTCAAGAAAGAAATTTATTTTATTGTAAAATAGGTCAATTAGGCCTCCTCCACCAAGTTGGTTTCAAGAAAGGACAAGTTTGCCTCAACAAGGGTATTGACCTCACATTAGGGGATTTTTGAGGTATAAAATGGGTCTCCTAAGAAAAATGTACAACAAAAATAAACCTTATAAGAACCAATAAGATTCAAGATGATGATGTCAACCATGGGGGGTGATTCACCATTTTTGGAGTAAAAAAATAAAAATAGTAAAATAATAAAACTACTTACGTAATTCTGCATCCAACAAGTGTTGCCACTTGAAATTTGAGTAAAACCATAAGGAGATAAGTTGAAAATATGAGTTGAAAAAATAGTTTTTTCTTTTTTACCTTTAAAATTTGATGATGTAATATAATCTTATTCTATTATTTCCAATATTATTATATAATTTCCTTATGAGGCCCATTTTAGACCTCAAAATTCCCCTAATGCAAACTCTCTATATATTGGAGCAACTCGACTCATTTGGAAACACATCTCACACAAGTTCAAATTGCAGTAGCTAGGAGAAGAAAAAGTGTGAAGTTCAAGAAGGAAGTTAAATCAAAGTTTTTGGGTCTTGCTCTCTCTCTCTCATGTGCAACGAAATTTTGAAGTCGCATCGAAGTTGTGAAGCTACATCGAAGTTTTGAAGCTGCATCGAAGCTGTGAAGTTGCATCAAGGTTGAAGCTATGAAGTTGTATCGAATCTCTGAAGTTGCATCAAGGCTGAAGTTGTGAAGTTGTTAGGCTGGAGCTACTGAAGTTGCTAGATTGAAACTATCATCATAAATCTAGGTCAAAGTTTTGAAGCTGGGGGTTGAAATTCTTGGTTGAAGTTGCATTTGAGAAGCTGGAACTTGGAAACTTTGGAAGAGACCATCTATTAGAAGGAAGAGTTGACTTGGTGGAGGAGGGAGGCCTTTTGTTCTAGGGTCTTGGTCTGTCTCAATTTGAATCTATTGAAGAAAGAGTTCCGACTGGGTTTTCCCCTATAAAGGGTTTTTAGCCCTGGTTGAGTGCCTACATCTGGTGTCCATGATATTCATGTTTTTTCTTTGATGATTGCTTTATGAGAGAAAGATAAAGGAATAACATAAAGAAGCTAATAAGAACATAATAATATCACAAGTAATTCTCAACATAAGAAAATATTTTTGTCTTTCTGATTTTCTAGCATGGTATCAGAGCTAAGGTGAAGAAGGAAGAAAAAGGAAACCTAAATATCTACTATAAGGAGAATAAGGAGTTCTAAGAATTTGAATAAGGGTCATCAAGAAAAAGGATCGTATAAGGAGATAAGTCTACCATCTACAGGAACTATGTCAAACTCAATGAAGGGAGAAAACAAACTAGAAGGAGCCTCCGAAAATAGGGTCTGAAAAAGAGGATAGTCCTCATTCTCGAAAAATACAGAGTTTTGGATCTCGTTCAAGGAAAAATCAAGAGGCCTATAGATGAATCAAGTGAAGCAGAAGAAAAAAAAAAGTTTAGAGAAACCGAAATCTTGGCCATGAATCTAATAGTGGATGGAGTAAAGAACAACCTCATTCCATATATATCCAACATAGATTCTACTTAAGTAATGTATGAGGCTCTATCCAAACTATTCACAATCAAGAACATTAGTTAAATTGCAGGCCTCAGGAATGAATTAAGAACTATTAAGATGACAAAGGATGATACTATGGCATCCTTCTTTATAAGGATATCTAGAATAAAAGATAAACTTCAAGCAATAGATGAAATTGCACTAGTAAAGGAGCTTGTAATTACTATCCTTCTAGGTCTACTGAAATGTTGGAGTGTTTTTGCATCAAGAATCAACAGTTGGAAGGATACTCCAACATTCGAAAAAATGTGGAATGCATGTAATCAAGAAGAAGCCAAAATATAATTAGTAAGAAACAAGAAGGAGGATGAAGATGAGAACATCTCAAACGCTTATTCCACTCATCAAAATAAGGGAACCTTCAAGAAATACCAAATACCAAAGAAGAAAGAAGACCTATCAAAGATCGAATGTTAAAATTGTCACAAGATGGGTGACTACAAAATTCATTATCGAGATAATCCAAGAGAGAGAGGGAATATGCAAACGTTGTTGATGAAGATCAAAAAAAAGACCAAAGAATTAGAAGTCAAGGACTTATACTACTAAGTCATCTCTCTCTCTCATAGCTCTCTTAGCTTTTTATTTTTGTTTTCAATTGTTTTCCTTTATGTTTTCTTTCTAGATATCATAGTTATAACATGTCTTGTTAGAACATTTTTCATTCTTTTAAGGTTGTAGGTATCCCTCAAAAGGATTGGGTTATGAGGGAGCCTCCACCATTTTACCAAAAGATAAATATTCTATTATTGGTTTCATCTTTTCATGTTTGGTTTCCTCTTTACATCAAGACTTGTTTGTATTATATACTAATATTCTTTCACTTTAGATTTTCCTTGGATAGGAAAGCTTGCTAATTTCTTAAGGGTTATGGAGGAGAAGCCCGCCAAGATTTGATGTTGTACAAGGTTTGTTAAAGAACAACTTAAAGGTATGCCTTAGACTATAAAATTTGTTATAAGGTTCTCTTCATAAAAGGCATGTTCATTCTATTTTGAAATTTTCTTTATATTACTGACATCAGTATGTTTAGGGTTTTGAATCACATAGATTCTTGTTAGGGTGATTAATCATTAGATTGAATATGCACTCATTATAGTATCGTTGTTGTGGAACCCTAAAAAGGTTCACTATAAAATCCTAACCTAAGGGTATGTCAATGATAATATTGAAACCCTATTCTACTTAGGGTTTTTGATGAAATTTAGAATTCATATTCTTTTGATGTTTTGAAATTGTTATAGAAACCCTAGATATTTAGGGTTTGCTAATTTAGGGTTTATGAACTAAAACCTGTGTAATATCTATAACAAGGTCCTATGAATGAATCCCTAGGTATATATTTGTTTGTCTAATCGAAACCCTAGTTTGGTAAAATATATATCTATTTATCTATCTATATATATATTATATATATATATATATATATATATATATATATATATAGATACAACTTTAATGAATCAATGTTTGTATCTTGGGTTTACCTAGTAGATATTGTAGTGATATGCTAGTATATGATTATAAAAATCCTATATATGTATATGTGAGTATGTTGACCTATTTGTTGTTACTCATGTTTTAGTCTATGAATTCTAGAGTTTGTAACAATGCCCTAGTAAAATATTGATATTCTAGGACTTGATGATATTATAAATATGTTTTAGTTATAATGATGAAAATCTAGGGTTTGCAACAAGCCCTAGTAGTGTCTAACATGCATAGTAGAATTGTTATTTGACTAAATTGTTAATATCTAAAGGATTTGTGACACAAAGGTTGAATCTAAGGTTTGCAAGAGTAAGAGTCTGTTATCTTGTTTGAGTTGATTTAAGTCTTAATAATATGATCTAGGGTTTATGAAAATAATCCTAGCAAAAGATTGAAGTATGTTTCTCTTGCTGATTATGAATCTAGCTAGATTTAGGTATCAGATGTCTAAAGTTTGAATATTTTAATGCTTCCATTATAATGACTTGATTTTTGGTTAATTTCATACTTCTATATGTTTGTATTTGGTTGTAATTGCTATTAAAGTTTTGTAGGTGCATAATCTTGAAGATGATGAAGATGTTCAATAAAGGAAGTTATATGAATGATGATGATCAAGATGACCTTGATGATGCAAGAAAGAATGAAATTTCTCTGATACTATGAAGTTGTTGATCTCCCTACGTTAAGAGGGAACCTAGATAGAAGAAAGGGTATATCTCCCCAATTGAGAGGGAGGGCACATTATGACAGTGAATACTTTGAATTAAGCAAAAGAACTATAGATGAATGTTCATGAACAATACTTGACAAGTACTGAGGATGTATTTGGTGCTCCTGAATAAATAAAAGAAGAAGAAGAAAGCTTTTGAGATAGGTTTTCGGCAATAATAACGTCAAAATTCATTTGCCGACGCGTTTCAAACCAGCGAGTGTGGTTCATCGTCAAGACAAGATGAAGAACCAGATCAAGGAAACAGGTTAAATAGAGAGATAGATCATTCAAATAGCTAGAAAGAAACAACTACTTTTGACCAAAGGAAATAGCTACAATTGATTGGGCAGCAACTATATTTGAATGGACCAAGAGTTAGGAAAATAGTTAATTAATTAATTAGTTGGTTAATTTGTTAGATCTATTTATAGCTAAATATATCTACTTATAATTAATAAAATTATTATGAACTAAGAGCATTAAACCTAATAATTAATTTATTATCCTCTATTTTTATATAATTTAAAACT
>APFE031299945.1:138684-153550 GCA_000404065.3 Pinus taeda | reverse complement strand
GTGCCCATGGCTTCGGACAAGTGAAGCACAACCGCTTCTTCTTCAGCTCCCTCCTGGCATCATCGTCAAGTTGTACTCGTCCTAGATTCCCCTTTGGAGGTGGAATCCTCACATCCTTCCCCTTAGACAGGAAAGTCTGTCTCTCGGGGTAAAGTGTTTGGGTCCTGGGTAAGACATCCATTAAGTCTCGGGTCTTGTTGATAGCGTCCTGGAGTGTGGCCGGTCTAGTGGACTGGACTAAACCCTGAAGTGGCTCTGGTAACCCCTCAACATACATATAGACCCTTCGTGTCGTGGATAGGTCTGGCACCATCATGGAGACCCTCAAGAAATCTGCAATGTAAGTCTATGGGCTACCTGTCTATTTGAGCCTTGTCAACTCAATGAGATGCTGCTCTGGATCCCTTCGATCAAATCGCTCCATCAATCTCCTAGTAAACTCAGCATATGACATCATTTTGGAGTGCCCTAGTGTAACCATCCCATGAAACCACCAATCCTGGGCCTCGCCATCCAAATGCAACGTTGCAATCTTGATGGCCTATGCCTTTGACATCTAGTTAAACTGGAAATAAATGTCCAGCTTCTCCACCCAAGACTTTGCCGAACTGTTTGATGAGCTATCAAACATAGGCAAGTGGAATCTACTCACTGCAAGGTGGGTGTCGCCATCATGGTAATGCTAGTACCCTCTGTGATGATCGCGGGGTCTGCTATCCCGTTGGAGCTGAACAAAATCTCTGAATGAGAGGGCTTCCCTGAAATCCTACCCATAGGCCTGATACTCTGCAAAATAATCGCCCATATGATTGGGCTCTACCTCCTGCTAGGTTGCGGCCCTCGTGTCTACTCCTAAGAAGGTGGGCATGGTGGAGCATGTAGGGGCATGTGAGGCCCCCTATTACGCAGTATCACGCTGCTCTGGCAAGTGATGGGATACACCTGATCCCTCACCGATCTAAAAAACTCGTGGGCTCTCTCGCTGTCTGGGCTCTACCACTGTGAATCTCTGCCCTATCACCTCAATCTGCCTCGACAGATCCTGCACTGATTTGAGGAGCATATCCGCAAATCTCTTCCTGTCATCATCTGCCATCAGATCCTCTTTCTCTGCATCCACCACAGGCTCCCTCTGTCATGTGTCCACCACAGGTTCCTCCTGTTCTGCATCCACCACTGGAACACAGTCTCCCTCTCCGTAGGTATTCTCCAACCTACGCTCAGTGTCTCTGTACCTCTGACCTCTATAACAGATATAGGGTTTTTCCCCTGGTGTCATAGATTACTAGCTCCACAAGCTGAGCCAGATCTATGCTCTGATATCACTGTAATATTCCTAACCCAGAATATTCCTCAAACCCCAGCAAAAACTCCAACCAAATATGTGCAATGATATAATAACCCAGAAGTGATAAATAACAGTGGAACAACATATAATAATGTAAACTAGGAATATAAGTAGATACACAAGAAATGCAGCGAGAAATGTTAAGTCATTTTATTATACTGAGTAATAAACGAGTACAAGAGGTGATTAGATAGATGGCACCTTGACTTGCGCAAGGCAAGTGAAGAAATACTCTCAAAATGACAAGAATGGCCTCTCTGCATGGATGTTGTTGCTGTGCTGCGGCTGCTAGAAAACAAATGATGATTTGGGGCTGCTCCCCTCCTTGGAAAAAGTTGAAACTCTGGATTCGATGTCTACTCAAGAAACCCAGAAAAACCCAGAAAGCTTTCTTGGAATGGACTCACACTAATCTGCGTCCCAGCTACTGGGGAATTGTTGTGTTGTTGCTGTTGGAAATTGAATGAGGATTTGGGGCTGCTCCCCTCCTCAGAAAAGGATGAAACTCTAGAATCAAACTCTACTCAAAAAACCTAGAAAAACCCAAAAATATTTTCTAAAATGGCTGACCCCCGAAAATCACCCCTTTGGGGTTCTGCGCAGTTCCTCAAAGACGCTAATGAAACTGCTACTGAAATGCTGATGAAACTACTACTGGAATGCCAAGGGAAATACCTTGCCCAAGCAGGCACTCAAAGTCCCCCGGGGCTAAGGGTGAGATCTCCGAACGGAGACACTCAATGCACTAAACAGTGATGCAAACTAGCTAAACAACCGACATGCTCTAAGTCGAAATGACTATCACAAATGCTCATAACTAGAATGAACCAAAATGAGGGGGATCCTCTCTATTTTATAGTCTTTGTCTCTCACAATCCCTAGGCTCACCTCCTCCTGTGTGATTCCTCTCTTGCCATGTGTTCTTCCCCCCTGTGCAGTACCTCCATGTGTCTGCGTGGGCCCCATTTCTGTGTCCCCCTTTGGCCCCCTTGGCTCCACCTTAAGTCACAATGTTGTGCTACTCGGAAGTGATATTTTATTCTTAAAGTGAGTTATGTCCCCCGTCCTCACTTTTTTATTTATAAATAACTATAGAAGGCAAAAATTGGGTAAAATCGAATATTCCAATTAGCGATGGCTAATTAGGAATATTAAAATGAAGGACCCTATGTGGGCCATTTTGTTGCTAAGGGGACAACCTTCAAAGTTTTATAAGTTGGCTACTACTAGCCTACTCTACATCAAGATGCAAAGAGCTACATTGCTAAATGTGATGAGTGTCAAAGGATGGGAAAGCTTAAACCCAAGGATGAGATGCCCATGCAACCTCAAGTGACTCGAGAGCCATTTGAGAAGTGGGGCATGAATTTCATTGTGCCCATTGATCCCCCATCTATGAAAAAGTGGTATATCATTGTGTTCACCGATTACTTGACCAAGTGGGATGAATCAAAGGAAGTAAAGGTAACAACTGAGCAAAAAGTGTTTGCATTTCTAAGGGAGAACATCTTGTACAAGTTTGGTTTTCTAAGGGAGTTGGTCATTGATCAAGGGGCATAGTTCACCTCAAATTTTAATTAAGACATCATGGAGCAGCACCACATCAAACACAGGAAATCCACTTCCTATCATCCTCAGAAAAAAGAGAAAGTGGAGGTCACAAATAAAGCATTGGAGAACATTTTGACCACACATTAGGGGAATTTTGAAGTTTAAAATGGCCCTCCTAAGAAAAATGTACAACTAAAATAAAATTTATAAGGACCAATATGATTCAAGATGATGATGTCAACCATGGGGGGCGATTCACCTTTTCGGAGTAAAATGGTAAAAAGATTAAAAAATAATAAAATAATAAAATAATAAAATTAGTTTTTCAACTCGTATTTTCAACCTATCTCCCTAAGAATTTACTCAAATTTCGAGTGGGAATACTCATTGGATGAAAATTTTAATTCCTCATTGAAGGAGTACCCATGTTGCATACTTTCAACGTACCCTACTACATGAAAAATGAGAAATACTTGAGAAACATGATTGCAATCACGTTTTTTCATGTATTTCTCATTTTTCGTGTAGAAGGGTCCATCGAAAGTATGCAATATGGGTACTACTTGGATGAGGAATTAAATTTTTCATCCAACAAGTGTTTCTGCTTGAAATTTGAGTAAACCCACATGGAGATAAGTCGAAAATACGAGTTGTAAAAATAGTTTTTCTTTTTTTCCTCTAAAATTTGATGATGTAATATAATCTTATTCTATTATTTCCACTATTATTTTATAATTTCCTTAGGAGGACCATTTTAGACTTCAAAAATCCCATAGTGGTTGTTAGCAATAGCAGAAAGGATTGGGTAGACCAACTTATAGAGGCCACTTGGGCCTACAATACCACCTAGAAGACCACCACTGGATTCACCACATTTGAGCTAATTTATGGAAATAAAGTTCTGTTATCCATTGAGTTTGAATACAATACCTTGAGGATGGAAACACAATTGGATATATACCTCACTGCAACACAACAAGAAATGTTGCTCCAACTCAATGGTTTGGATGAGTTCAGATTGCAAACTCTCATGCATACTGAGGTAGTCCAACTGTAGAGGAAGATTTGGCATGACAAAGACATTAGGGAGAGAGCCTTCCAAGAGAGTGATTGGGCCCTTTTGTGTAATTCAAGGTTCAAGGATTTCAAAGGGAAGTTAATGACAAGGTGGTTGGGCCCCTATGTAGTGGAAAAAAGTTATGAGAATTGGTTTGTCCAAATAAGAACAATTGATGAGAAAGGCATTCCATTGCTTGTTAATTGATCAGGTGCTTAGTATTTAGCTCAAAAATGAAAGTTCTCATAATCGCTCAAAACCTGAATAATCCCAATGCAACTTGTTTCACTCAAAATGGAGTTTGTATGAGGAAGGTAATGAGTTATGTCCACTTTGCCAAAGAAGAATTTTTGCAAAAAAAAAATGTATTGTCATTGCAAAGTCAGTGGTTCATATTGCTGACGTGGGAGGTGACTAGGCATGGTCAAAGTTTGGTCAACTACCTATCAGGTTTTGCCAAGTGTCATATGGTGGTTGGTTTGCAAGTGTGGTGATGTGGCTTATTTTCATTGGTTTAGAATGGACCATTGAGGAGGGGTCAAGTGGCAAGCCCAGAGGCTGCCATGTGTCCCTCCCCAAAGGATCGGTTATGGCACGCACTAAAATTTTATGGCAGGTCAGGGGGTCGAACCCAAGACCTATGCTATATGACCTCAATGTCTTACCATTACACCCACACCATGAGTCTTAAAAATGTATGGATATCGCATATGTTTTAAGTTTAATATGGTTGCGATTAGGGATTAGGAGGGCCAGCCCTCCCATGTGAACACTCTGGCAGTAACAGCTAGAGGCTACCCATTTAGTGGCTATGCAAACCATAATCGCTTATGGTTATTGCACCGTTTCCACCTCCACTCAAACTGCCAGGTCAACGGTTATGTAACTGCGTGGTATTATTTGTGCACTAATCCACATTTAATTGCTAATTAATCACACTTAATAATTAATTAAGTTGCAGTTAGAACGGAGACATATTCGACGAACCGACCAAATTCGGAAATTCCTCCAAAATTAGTGGGACTAACTAGAGTTCATCCAGTTTTAGAGGAGGTTTACTAGGAGAAAGCAGTTTTCACCATAACTAGAGCAAAATTCGACCAAATTGAAATCAAGGAAAGGTATTCTTAACTGATTAGAGCATTTTAACACATTGAAGCGAGTTTCAAGTGTAGTAGAGCATTTGTTTAAATACAGAGGCCCAAGCCACAGAAGGTAGACCAAGAAGATATAGCCCAAGAGGGGTGAACTCCTTCATCAAAACATTGTGTTAAGTGTTTATTTGATGTTTTGTTGTACATTTACTTGTTGTTGTTCAGCACTTGTGTTTCATGTTATTTTGCTCATGAATTTCACATAAAACTTGATAAAATTTACTTGTTTACATTCACAAACATCATAAGAAAACCAATGCACATGAAGCAATTAACAAGCATTTGTTTTTAAATCTGAAGTTGAAATTAGCACAGAAAAACTAACATTCAACAATAGATCAAGTTAATGGTTACCAATTAAAGTTGTACAAGAAGCCTTTGTCAGAGGAATTCACTAGTTCAATAAGCAAGGAGATCAATGTAATTGGGAGCCTCATAACCCTCAGTTTCTCTAGCCTTTGATCAACAAAAGAAGGCAAGGAAAAGAAAAAAGAGAGAGAAAAAAAAGGAAGGAATAAAATGCCTAGGTGAAAACCTCCATGAAGCAGTTAAGGCCAACTCTGGGGTTAAAAAACTCCATGAGGCAGTCCAAGGGTAGAAAAAATAAAAGAATAAATGAAAAGATCCCCAAGTGAAAGCTTCCTTTGAGGCACCTAGGGCGGACCTAGAGATTGAAAACCTCTTTAGAGGTAACGTGTAGGTCTAAAAAAACAAAAATTAAAAAAAATAAAAAAGAGAAGAGAAAGCAATACAGAGGTAAAGGAGCCCTTACACTAGTTCTTCTAACAAGTTTTTGTAAGGTTCCAATGACGGTCAAAGGGATATCAGTCAAGGGAAACATGGTTCCACTTCCCACTTTTCCACCTCCCAAGTTAGCCTCTTGCATGTCTTTCATCATTACACCCGTCTCCCTACATTCCTCCATCATTAGACAACCCATCTCACTCAATTCTACCTCAATCCTACAGTGCTACAAGATTGTCCTAAATTGCTACAGGATTGACTAGAATTGTTGCAGGATTGAGATCATCCTAAGGAAATGCGTCAAATCTCATGTTTTTCTTGGGGGAATGAAAGGAGAGTTTCACCACGCCTCCGTCATCTTTTGTCCACGTCATTTAAACATTTTTCCATCTCAAATTTCACCTATGTTCATGAAAATACTCCATTTCAACCCCTTCTTCACAAATTTTCACCACCATCAGAGTTTTCCATCCTTGTCAATGGTCTCACCATGAATTATCTGAGCTTTTGAATATATTTCATGAGGGATGTGATTTTGGAGGGGTATGTATGACTGTTAAAGGAAAGGATCCAATGTTGTAGCAACCTGTACAAACCCTACAAAACCATAGTCGAAAACACCTGACAACTCTAGAATGAAAATTTAGCCATCCTGAAGCATTGAGAGACCATCCTTGAGATCTTGGGAAGCCATGACACTCTTGAGGAGCAACTACAAGGTCACTAATCACCTCTAAAAGCAACAGATCAATCCATCACTTGAAGAACATGCATTAGAAAACTTCACTCGATCAGGCACCTATAAGAGAATATCCATCAAAACATTTTTTTCAGAAAAGGACCAGTGCATGAAACAACTAGCATGAAAGATAACACCTCCAGAGGCCAGTAGATCAATCACTATCCTAAAGCAACATGCAAGCATCAACAATAGCTCGACATCACTAGGTAGGCTTGTATGACACCCCTCACCTCTTCCTTGAAGCACATAATGGTTCAAAACTGTTTTTAATGGATGAGGAACGAATTTTATAGGTTGGAGGTGGCTAGTAAACTTGACCACCCTCTAATAGTTAAAGTGTAGTTCACTCACCTTCCGTGCAACGTGGAAAATTTAAAATGAGCGGGGTGACAATTACGAGGAGTGGGGCCAGTGGTCCAAAAGAATAAATGTGTGTATGGGAGGTAGGGAATAGCTCACAAAGTGAACTGAGCCCACTACCACAAAAGGAAATAAAGGGACATGCTTGATTTCATTTGTACCAAGAATCCCATTCCCAAAACGATTAGAGAGGCCCACTAAGACATCAAGAGTTGAGTTAGCTACGACCAAGGGTCCCCTAGGGTGCTACACGGAAACTACAGAGTCACCTAACAGGTGTTATAGGATCAAAGGCAGTTGCTACAAGATCATAGAAATTGCTACAAGATTGTGGAATAGTGCTATAGGATTGGACCGAGAGGTAAAATAGGTTTCGAATTGACAGGAAGTTTCCTCCAAGCCCCCACAATATTGAAGAAATAATCTAGGGAATGGTAACAACACCTTCTCCCCGCCTTCCATGGTCCAAGAAATGAAATAATTTGGTTGAAAATTTTCCTATACAAACATCCTATAGCAAACCATTGCAAAATTAAATTTCTCTTTAAAAAAATGTTTTTTCCATATGAAAGAAGTAGGTGGCAACATAGGTAGTTTACTTGAAGTTTGGCATATAATTGTCCTCCTTTTGAATAGAAGAAGAGTACAAACCCTCTCATCCCTGTCTTGAAACCCTAGGCTACTCGAAACAAAATCCTTCACAAAAAAATATTTGAGAAAACTTGAGGAAGCAGCAGTAGGAAACATGGAAGGGGGTTTCAATAGAAGGGAGTCCACAAACACTAATAGAATCCATCAACAATCTCCTATTACAGATATCTTACTAAGCCACCAATGGATGCAATTTATTGAAAAATTAAAGGGGTATGATGATGAGAAAACCAATGAATTTTCCATGCCCCTCCACTCTCAAGGGGAAGACAATGCCACCACTATTGTAAGGAGACTTTCCATCCATTTGAATGTAGAACTCATTAGCAAAGTCATCGCCATTCCTTTAGGAGTTAGATGGGGTAAGGAAAGTAGGACAAAAGCAATCACAACTAAGAAATATTTCTTCCTCCCTGAAGAAAAGTCAGTTGAAGACCAGAATGGAGTTAGAAAGGAGAGCCTTCCTTACCCTTGGGATGAAGTGGCCTATAACATCCTAAAGTACATATCTTGTAAAGGAAGGTTGATTGTTGTGTATGCCTACCAATTCAAACTACTCTGTGAGTTGAGGTTCTAAACAGAGATGCCCATCCCAAGCAAGCTCAATATTCCACATTTTCTTCTTCAGTCCATGATTGAAATGAGCTAGAGGGTGAGAGAAGGAAAACACTAGTACATTGCCCATCATGGCCTCATAAGGCTCATTGTTATGAATGCCTTAAGTCACCTCAAGAGCCCTATGTTATGGATGATTTTGTGGACATGGATAGGGAGGCCATCATGAAGACACCAGCCCAATCCTTGACAGAACATGAAGAGACCACCAAATCTAGTGCTACTAAGGAAGAAGGTGAACAAGAGGAGGAAGAAGAGGTTGAAGAACAAGAAGAAGAATAATTGAAGAGAAGGAAGAGGAAATTGAAGAAAAAATTGGAGAAGAGAGAAAGGAAAATTAAGGGAAAATAGAGGCAATAGAAGAAACCCTTGGGGAGCCCTCTAGACCTCAAAAGAAGAAAAACAAAGAGTAACAGGTAAGCATCTCAAGAGGGGATGTCGAAGAAGAGGTAATTTCCACCCTGGCAGCCCTTAGCACACCCATCAAACCCACAAGGAGGCAACCTAAGCAAGGCCCCTTATACTTCAAAAAGAGAAAAAGAACTAGGATCAAACAATTGAAGCCTTAGCCTCTATAGTCCCAATCATAATTAAGGAATCTGTTAGCCACTGAGAAGGAGAAATGGGAGGAGGCGAAAGGAAAATTGAGGAGCTTATCTCCCTCAAAGTTAAAGGAAAGCATCCACAAACATACCAAAGGAGGCAAACCACTAGGGTAGCTAAATCCAAACAATCACAAGAAGAAATTGCCCTGCTACATGAAAGAACAAAATTGCTACAGGATAATGAGAAATTTCAACAAGAAAGGACAACAACACCTCAGGAGGGAGAAGGAGGTCCACAAGGACTCCAAGAGCCTGATCCATAGCCTAATCTTGGATCTTATTACAAGTTTGTTGAAGCAAGAAGAATTATACCCGAAAAGTTTGCAATTCCCCTCATATTTGAGTTAGAAAGGAGAGAATTCAAACTCACCAATGGATGCAGATTATCAAATCAAAGAACGTGGAGGATGTAAGCCTCATGGAGAAAAACGATGCAGCAAATGTGTAAGGAAATGACTAACTTAATATTCAAAGAGTCAATCAAGCGTGAGCAAATGCAACTAGAAAATCAAAGGTTAAGAGAGAAGCTACATGAAAAGGAGGCACCACTTTCCACCATGGCAATCATGTCCATGGAGGTCATCTAGTGTAGAAGGCCATCTAAATCATATGCCATCTTCCTCAAATAACAATGGTTGCAATTTCAATCAAGACATTGGCACAATATGTCTCTCTCCCATTTCAGGATTATAGGAAGTTCATTGACTTCTGCCAACAAGCAAGAATTGAAGATAGGGCCGAATTGGCTGAATTCTACATGCACAACATGATCCTCACAGACATGAACTTTTGGGACCCCAATATAAGGTTGGGAAATGCACAATTGATGGTCTTATCCTCTTAGCTTGTCCATGAGGAAGCAAGGGCTGAGGAAGTAAAGAAAGTTATGGCCAAGGAAGTGGTGAGGTTCTATTTGTCAGAGTAGAATCAACAAGTCCCAAGCATGTCATAAGCAACCATATCCACATATTTCTAGACCCTAAACTAGCCCCTCACTACTTGGAGAAGCGACAACAAGACATCCTTCATTTTCAAGACATTTTTAGGCTTTTGGGGACTGAGAGTATGCAGGTCTCCTAGAGGAGATGACATGCTCTGCCCCATAGTCTACAGATTAGAGAATACCACTCCCCTGAGAAGTTGAGGAATGCCCTAGAAAGGTACACTCTACAAGAGAATTGTTCAAAGATTGAAGATCAATTCGATAGGGCTAAAGTTCAGTCCTCCCTTGCTATTAGGCTTACAAGAGAGAAGAGATCAAGCAAAGGAACAAAGGGAGTGGGTAGCCATAAAGGCAAATGCAGGTTTTATCCAGAAGAGGTCACACCATCTGAGGTACCTTGGTATGTCAGAGAGGCCACCAAGGCCATGCATGAGATACAAATCAATGAGTGATTTGCTTAGAGGGTGAGCAACACCTTCAGTAGGCAGGGGATGATGAGCCCCATCAATAGGTATATTATAAGGCTCATTTCGATATCCTCTAGCCTATAATTTCTTCTTTTCTCACATTAATTAACATCTTTTTGGCTATAATGCACTTAGTAGGAATATTAAAGGATGTTTGCCATACTTCATGGCCTAATGTGGTTAATATGCAGGAAAAGAACATTTTTTAGTGCATTTAGGCATCTAGAAGATCCCTAAAATCACTCATCAACAGCGAGTCTACTAACAATCAACAAACTCAAGTAATTGTAAAGATTGAAGAATTAAAAACTGAAAATTGAGAAGTGAGAAAATATTAAAAAATGTTGTTTATCAAATAGTATGAAATAAATAAAATGAATAAATTTAGTAATACAACTCTTATATATTATATATATATATTATATATATATATATATATTATTATATATATATATAATTTAAATTTATAATAATCAATAAAACAAATATTATATATTATATATTTAATTTCAATGTAAAATTTTTAATTTCAATATAGTTATTATTTTTAATTTATATGTATAATTATATTTTATCATTAAACTTTTATATATATGATTCATTATAATATATATTTTTATTTTTAAAATATTTTAATTTAATTTCTATAATAAATAAAAAATAAAATATAAAATATCAATGTAAAAATTTTAAATGTCGATATATTTAATTCTTCTAAATTTATTATATATAATCTATTTATTATTAAGCCTATTTACATTCAATTCATATATTTTTTATTAATACCTACTTTTTAATCGTTAAACCCATTTACAGAAATTCATAGCCTGAGACCATAACCTAAGCCATTTTAAAGCATAAAGCTTATTTACATCAATTCTATAATATATTTTTATTGATACCTAATTTTTAATCATTAAACCCATTTACACCAATTCATAGCTTGAGACCATAACCTAAGCCATTTCAAAGCATAAAAGTATTATTGTAATAAAGGACGAAGATCTTTATAGTTGGCAGTGAGGAGGTGTTCAATTATTGGCCGAGGGCTGAGGATAAGGCTGGTGTTCTGTATACTGTATCTCCACCGATTTTATGCATGAAACATTAGTCTTTGACATCATGATACACCAGTATGTATGAAGATTACGATATGTTGAATCTGCATGTTAAATGTGTAGTATATTGGATTTGTATATTTGTTCAAATTTGATGGATAAAATGCCATTTTTTATTTAAATAGAAATAATATTTACAAAAATAGGCGTTTATTAAAAGGAGTAGGAGTTTAGCTGGTTGGGATTCGATTTGGATTTAATATAATTTTATATGGGAGTTTTTTTAAAGCAATATTATGTGATTTTAATAAATATAATAATTAGTACAAATATATAAATTAAATAATTGATTAAGTATATTAATTAAACTATTATTAATTTGTATTATATAATTTGTTTTGTCATTTAGTAAAAAATAGTTGTAAATTATGTGAATTACTATTGTTATATATTAATATTAGTTACTATTTTTTGTAATTGTAGTTTGAAAATGTATTTTTTTCCCAGTGGGGATTGAAAGAGTAAATTAGATTGAAATTATAAGTTTTAATCCATTTCTTTCAGAGCCTAGAAAATTAAGGAGTTTAGGTGGTTGGTATTCTATTTGACTTTAATATAATTTGATAGAAAGAGTTTTTTTGAAAGCAATATTATGTGATATTTGATAAATATAATAATTAGCACACCTATATAAATTAAATAATTGATTAAGTATATGAATTAAACTATTATTATATAGTAATTTGTTTATCATTTAGTAAAAAATAGTGTAATTATGTGATTACTATTGTTATATTTTTATGATTGTAGTTTTAAAATGTATTTATTGTTATATATTAAAATAATTAGGTAACATTTTTATGATTGTTAGTTTTTAAAAATGTTTTTTTATTGAAAGAGTAGATTTAATTGAAGTTGTAAAGTTTCAATCCATTTCTTTCAGAGTCTAGAAAAATATAATTTCAAATGTAGATTAATATTTGGCACAATTTTTGAACGAAATTTGATTGATCATCAACTTGTTTGATGGATTCGCTATTTGTTTGAAAAAATTGCATTTTAACTTTAAAAACCAAGAAAATAATACACTGTATTATTTAGGAATAGCTAATATAGTATATAGTTTGTTTTAGATGAAGAAAGAATATCAATATAATCTTTAGAAATGTTATATTTTTAAAGATTGTTTTGTCTAAATTTAGTTAAAATGAGATAGAATAATAAATTTGAATTGCTAAATTTGGTATAAATAATTTATTTTAATAATAATATGGTTATTATATATATATGCACGATATTGGAATTGAAATGCTCTATAATATTTATAAAAAAATAAAAATAGATAAAAATAGACATTTTAAATAAGAGATAGCTATGTTATTTTTTTGGTCAACTTGCATGGAAACAAAATGTTCTTTTTTAATTTCACTTATTTCTTTGAATCTTTCGAAAAAAAATTAAAATAATACCTATTCTAGTGTTGTTTTTTAATGAAAACGAATCAATTAATAATTTTATCATATATATATTATTATATTTTATATATTATATATTATATATTTCAATAATTATAATATATAATTTAAAATAATTTAATTTATTTTATTTAATTTAGAATACCTATATAAATTCTACGTATTTATTAAATATGTTTTCAAAGAGTATATATTTGGACCGTGTTATGATATAAAAAATGTAATTACACAATATTGATAATCGTAACGTACATCATCTAAATAGTCCGAAGTATTTAAAATGAATAATAATTTATTAAGAGTGGAAGAACTATAGTCACCACTTAATATGTTTTAGATGCAATAGAACCAGTTGCATTAATTTATAATCGCATTGATTTAATACGTATGGGACATTGGCATTCTTGTATTTAGAGGGTGTGCCAATCGAGATATTTTTCAAGAACACTAAATATGAATAGCCCATAACAGTAAAGAGAAATGCGAATGAATAATTCCAAATAATAAAAATAAAAACATTTTTAAAGTTTTAATTTGATTACCTCAAAAATATTTGAAACGATTCACTTAAAACAAAGTCCAGTCATACCAATGGTGTAATCCCAGCGTTGAACAGGGCCCAGCGTTGAACAGGGATAATAAGTGATAATAATAATAGTTATAAAGAGATAATTTTTAGTGTGATTTTTTGAATTTTTTGGTGTTTGTATTTAGAAGAAAAATTGAAATTGGGGTGAAATTTTGATTTATGTTATTTAAACTGGTTTTATGATTGTATATATAGATTTACCATCTTAAAAAAATTTAAGACACTTGGAATGTGCAAAAGTGCATAACTCTATCACTTCGATAATTTTGTCAAATTTTAAAGAAATTAAACCAAAAATTAAAATATGCCATTACTATCGCTTAAAATATGTAACACCAAAATAGGAGTGGAGGTCCGAAACTGAAACAGTTTGAAAATCTTCCATTTCATCTTTTGGGTTGGAATATTCTCAACTTATGTAATCAAGGCAGTAACGGTTTATAGAATTTGAACCATCATCACATGGTGTACCAGACAGCTAGATGATATAGTCTGCAAGCACACTGCCTCGAAATAGAAAGAGGGCTATCTTCTCTACAGGTAGGATTATACTCATCATCCACTCTAATCATGTGACAATGTTATCTTGAAATAAAAGAAACACAGAACTTTATGCAGTGAACTTCTGATTTTCTAAAGCTTTATATTAATCAGATTTTAGGCCAAATTTGTAAAGTCAGAGTTTCAGCATACAAAACCTCAAATCAGAGGACTTATACAAACCTGGAATCAGAGAATTTATGTAAACTTGGATGTTCCTACTACCAAGGTTAGCTTCCTCTCACATATCCGTAAGGTGCTAGTGTTCTCTGGCATCCATGAGCTGACTGACTGCCGCAGCTTCATTGACAAGCGCTCCCACGTTCTCCATGGCCGACTGCATATCGTCTGCAACTCCCTCCCCTTTCCTCTTAAACCATCTGCTACTTAATCCACATTCCCATCTCTCGCTTGTAATTTCCATTCGATTGCCATCTCTCACATGAGCAATCCGCAATTTCCATTGTTCGCTCATGTAAGTCTCCGCCTCTTTATAACGAATGCGCATAACTTGGAACTTCCCTGGAGGATCGAACACAAGCAACTGGTCAGGGGTTCGATTCCGCCACCCCTTTTCTATCCATTCTACCATTTCCGGTAGGGCTTCTATTTCTGTACCGTGCGTGCCGATTCCAAGCCTGAAATCCGCAGTCCCCTGCCCTTCCCGACAGAAAGCAACAAATCCGTGCCTCTTAGGCTGGTTTCGAACTCTCGTAACCACAGCCCTATCCTCGCCATTACTGCTTTCACAGCGAACAGATGCATTAAATTGCAGCAGATACCTGTGTTGCAGAACCGCTACATGGACAGTGATCTTCCTACGGCTTAACATTTTGACGTATCCGACGGTTTGGAGGTGAAGCCTTAGTTCTTTAATGGCCGCCTCTGAGCACGCCGTGGAGAATCGCTGGTCCAAACGCTCTCTCCTGCAGAGGTCCTGCAAGTGTTCCACTGACATGAAACCCCC
>APFE031299945.1:123781-137855 GCA_000404065.3 Pinus taeda | reverse complement strand
ATAGGAAGTTCATTGACTTCTGCCAACAAGCAAGAATTGAAGATAGGGCCGAATTGGCTGAATTCTACATGCACAACATGATCCTCACAGACATGAACTTTTGGGACCCCAATATAAGGTTGGGAAATGCACAATTGATGGTCTTATCCTCTTAGCTTGTCCATGAGGAAGCAAGGGCTGAGGAAGTAAAGAAAGTTATGGCCAAGGAAGTGGTGAGGTTCTATTTGTCAGAGTAGAATCAACAAGTCCCAAGCATGTCATAAGCAACCATATCCACATATTTCTAGACCCTAAACTAGCCCCTCACTACTTGGAGAAGCGACAACAAGACATCCTTCATTTTCAAGACATTTTTAGGCTTTTGGGGACTGAGAGTATGCAGGTCTCCTAGAGGAGATGACATGCTCTGCCCCATAGTCTACAGATTAGAGAATACCACTCCCCTGAGAAGTTGAGGAATGCCCTAGAAAGGTACACTCTACAAGAGAATTGTTCAAAGATTGAAGATCAATTCGATAGGGCTAAAGTTCAGTCCTCCCTTGCTATTAGGCTTACAAGAGAGAAGAGATCAAGCAAAGGAACAAAGGGAGTGGGTAGCCATAAAGGCAAATGCAGGTTTTATCCAGAAGAGGTCACACCATCTGAGGTACCTTGGTATGTCAGAGAGGCCACCAAGGCCATGCATGAGATACAAATCAATGAGTGATTTGCTTAGAGGGTGAGCAACACCTTCAGTAGGCAGGGGATGATGAGCCCCATCAATAGGTATATTATAAGGCTCATTTCGATATCCTCTAGCCTATAATTTCTTCTTTTCTCACATTAATTAACATCTTTTTGGCTATAATGCACTTAGTAGGAATATTAAAGGATGTTTGCCATACTTCATGGCCTAATGTGGTTAATATGCAGGAAAAGAACATTTTTTAGTGCATTTAGGCATCTAGAAGATCCCTAAAATCACTCATCAACAGCGAGTCTACTAACAATCAACAAACTCAAGTAATTGTAAAGATTGAAGAATTAAAAACTGAAAATTGAGAAGTGAGAAAATATTAAAAAATGTTGTTTATCAAATAGTATGAAATAAATAAAATGAATTAATTTAGTAATACATCACTCATATATATATATATATATATATATATATATATTATATATATATATATATATAAATTAAATATAATAAATCAATAAAAACAAATATTATATATTCATATATTTAATTCAATGTAAAATTTTTTTTAAATTTCTATAGTTTATTATTTTTAAATTTATATGTATAATATATTTTATATCATTAAACATTCTTTTATATTATGATCATATAAATATATATTTTTATTTTTAAAAATATTTTAATTTAATTTCTAAAATAATTTAAAAAAATAAAATAATAAATATAAATGAAAAATTTTAAAATGTCAATATTTAATTCCTTCTAAGTTATATATATAATCATATTTTATTATTAAGGCCATACATCAATTTCTATAATATATTTTTATTAATACCTACTTTTTAATCGTTAAACCCATTTACAGAAATTCATAGCCTGAGACCATAACCTAAGCCATTTTAAAGCATAAAGCTTATTTACATCAATTCTATAATATATTTTTATTGATACCTAATTTTTAATCATTAAACCCATTTACACCAATTCATAGCTTGAGACCATAACCTAAGCCATTTCAAAGCATAAAAGTATTATTGTAATAAAGGACGAAGATCTTTATAGTTGGCAGTGAGGAGGTGTTCAATTATTGGCCGAGGGCTGAGGATAAGGCTGGTGTTCTGTATACTGTATCTCCACCGATTTTATGCATGAAACATTAGTCTTTGACATCATGATACACCAGTATGTATGAAGATTACGATATGTTGAATCTGCATGTTAAATGTGTAGTATATTGGATTTGTATATTTGTTCAAATTTGATGGATAAAATGCCATTTTTTATTTAAATAGAAATAATATTTACAAAAATAGGCGTTTATTAAAAGGAGTAGGAGTTTAGCTGGTTGGGATTCGATTTGGATTTAATATAATTTTATATGGGAGAGTTTTAAAGCAATATTATGTTGATATTTAATCAAATATTAATAATTAGTACAAATATATAAATTAAATAATTGATTAAAGTATATTAATTAAACTATTATATATTGTATTATATAATTTGTTTTTGTCATTGATAAAAAATTAGGTAATTATGTGATTACTATTGTTACTATATTAAAATAATAGTTACTATTTTTTGTTAATTGTAGTTTGAATGTATTTTTTTCCAGTGGGGATTTGAAAGAGTAAATTAGATTGAAATTATACAGTTTTAATCCATTTCTTTCAGAGCCTAGAAAATTAAGGAGTTTAGGTGGTTGGTATTCTATTTGACTTTAATATAATTTGATAGAAAGAGTTTTTTTGAAAGCAATATTATGTGATATTTGATAAATATAATAATTAGCACACCTATATAAATTAAATAATTGATTAAGTATATGAATTAAACTATTATTATATAGTAATTTGTTTATCATTTAGTAAAAAATAGTGTAATTATGTGATTACTATTGTTATATTTTTATGATTGTAGTTTTAAAATGTATTTATTGTTATATATTAAAATAATTAGGTAACATTTTTATGATTGTAGTTTTAAAATGTATTTTTTATTGAAAGAGTAGATTAAATTGAAGTTGTAAGTTTCAATCCATTTCTTTCAGAGTCTAGAAAAATATAATTTCAAATGTAGATTAATATTTGCACAATTTTTGAACGAAATTTGATTGATCATCAACTTGTTTGATGGATTCGCTATTTGTTTGAAAAAATTGCATTTTAACTTTAAAAACCAAGAAAATAATACACTGTATTATTTAGGAATAGCTAATATAGTATATAGTTTGTTTTAGATGAAGAAAGAATATCAAATAATTTTTGAAATGTTATATTTTTAAAGATAGTTTTGTCTTAAAATTTAGTTTAAAAATGGAGATAGAATTAATAAATTTGAATTTGCTAATTGTAATTAAATATATTTTTATTTAATAATAATATGAGTATCTATTATATATATGAACGATATTGGAAATAGAAATGCCCTATAAATATTTATAAAAAATAAAAAATAGATTAAATAAGACATTTAAATAAGATATAGCTATGTTATTTTTTTTTCTGTTCAACTTGCCATGGAAAACCAAAATGTTCTTTTTTTAAATTTCACTTATTTCTTTGAAATCTTCGAAAAAATTACAAATAATACCTCACTTCAGTGTTTTTCTTACATGAAAACGAATCAAATTAATACATTTATATATATATATATTATATATATATATATATATATATATATTATATTTCAATAATTATAATATAAAATTAAAAATAATTTAATATTATTTAATTTAAATATTATGAATACACTATTAAATTCTACGTATTATAGTTAAATATGTTTTCAAAGAGTATATATTTGGACCGTGTTATGATATAAAAAATGTAATTACACAATATTGATAATCGTAACGTACATCATCTAAATAGTCCGAAGTATTTAAAATGAATAATAATTTATTAAGAGTGGAAGAACTATAGTCACCACTTAATATGTTTTAGATGCAATAGAACCAGTTGCATTAATTTATAATCGCATTGATTTAATACGTATGGGACATTGGCATTCTTGTATTTAGAGGGTGTGCCAATCGAGATATTTTTCAAGAACACTAAATATGAATAGCCCATAACAGTAAAGAGAAATGCGAATGAATAATTCCAAATAATAAAAATAAAAACATTTTTAAAGTTTTAATTTGATTACCTCAAAAATATTTGAAACGATTCACTTAAAACAAAGTCCAGTCATACCAATGGTGTAATCCCAGCGTTGAACAGGGCCCAGCGTTGAACAGGGATAATAAGTGATAATAATAATAGTTATAAAGAGATAATTTTTAGTGTGATTTTTTGAATTTTTTGGTGTTTGTATTTAGAAGAAAAATTGAAATTGGGGTGAAATTTTGATTTATGTTATTTAAACTGGTTTTATGATTGTATATATAGATTTACCATCTTAAAAAAATTTAAGACACTTGGAATGTGCAAAAGTGCATAACTCTATCACTTCGATAATTTTGTCAAATTTTAAAGAAATTAAACCAAAAATTAAAATATGCCATTACTATCGCTTAAAATATGTAACACCAAAATAGGAGTGGAGGTCCGAAACTGAAACAGTTTGAAAATCTTCCATTTCATCTTTTGGGTTGGAATATTCTCAACTTATGTAATCAAGGCAGTAACGGTTTATAGAATTTGAACCATCATCACATGGTGTACCAGACAGCTAGATGATATAGTCTGCAAGCACACTGCCTCGAAATAGAAAGAGGGCTATCTTCTCTACAGGTAGGATTATACTCATCATCCACTCTAATCATGTGACAATGTTATCTTGAAATAAAAGAAACACAGAACTTTATGCAGTGAACTTCTGATTTTCTAAAGCTTTATATTAATCAGATTTTAGGCCAAATTTGTAAAGTCAGAGTTTCAGCATACAAAACCTCAAATCAGAGGACTTATACAAACCTGGAATCAGAGAATTTATGTAAACTTGGATGTTCCTACTACCAAGGTTAGCTTCCTCTCACATATCCGTAAGGTGCTAGTGTTCTCTGGCATCCATGAGCTGACTGACTGCCGCAGCTTCATTGACAAGCGCTCCCACGTTCTCCATGGCCGACTGCATATCGTCTGCAACTCCCTCCCCTTTCCTCTTAAACCATCTGCTACTTAATCCACATTCCCATCTCTCGCTTGTAATTTCCATTCGATTGCCATCTCTCACATGAGCAATCCGCAATTTCCATTGTTCGCTCATGTAAGTCTCCGCCTCTTTATAACGAATGCGCATAACTTGGAACTTCCCTGGAGGATCGAACACAAGCAACTGGTCAGGGGTTCGATTCCGCCACCCCTTTTCTATCCATTCTACCATTTCCGGTAGGGCTTCTATTTCTGTACCGTGCGTGCCGATTCCAAGCCTGAAATCCGCAGTCCCCTGCCCTTCCCGACAGAAAGCAACAAATCCGTGCCTCTTAGGCTGGTTTCGAACTCTCGTAACCACAGCCCTATCCTCGCCATTACTGCTTTCACAGCGAACAGATGCATTAAATTGCAGCAGATACCTGTGTTGCAGAACCGCTACATGGACAGTGATCTTCCTACGGCTTAACATTTTGACGTATCCGACGGTTTGGAGGTGAAGCCTTAGTTCTTTAATGGCCGCCTCTGAGCACGCCGTGGAGAATCGCTGGTCCAAACGCTCTCTCCTGCAGAGGTCCTGCAAGTGTTCCACTGACATGAAACCCCCGTGTTGCAACTCGCTCCAACTCGAGCCGTAGAAAAGCTGCTTTCCGAACCGAATAATTATCTTCGCGCACCTCACCGTCTCCTGCTGTCGGCAAAGCACTGGTTCCAGGCACGCCCGCAGTTTTGCTTCATATACCGAAAACCCCCATTTCGAGTAGAAATGCATTTCCGTAATGGAGGTTTTATCGGAGAAATCCGCCGATAGGTTATCAATATCAGATCGCCATATCGAATCCTGCGAGGGTACTTCTGCTCCTGATTTGAGACAGAAAAAGGACTTGCGGGATTGGCGATCCTGTTCAGAAACGTTGGAGACATTATTAAACTCCTCGAAGCAAACCCTGTTGACGGAAAGCAGCGGATTCTCTAAAGATTTGCAGAAACAGAAGGCAAAGAAGTCAGGAAAGTAGCCACTGTTCTTGTCCAGAGAAAAGCTTACAAGTTCTTCAATGTAGGATGCAACAGTCTGCAGAGCTTCTTCTGAATTGGCGCGTATTTTAACTCTTCCATTAGAAGTCACTCTTACAGAGGAGATGCCGGGCGTTCGTTGCAGAGCCTTGAGGGTGCTGCCGCCCTTGCCTATAACAATTCCAATCGCTTTGTCTGGAACTCGGAATTCTTTCTCGAAAGGGGCTGCTACTGAGGCCGAGGCCATGGCCATGCTCTTCTGCTTTAGCTTGACTGACTTCTTCTGGTTATCGTTATACGACCATCCTTTCTGGTTTCAGGGTATTTATGGCTCTTACCCAATGCTTGGAAATTCTGGATGTTTTAATTTTATGTTCATTTAGCGTAAACAAACAAACTGCCCAACAAAAATTCCAATTCCAAACTATTACAGGCCCCACACTGAACATTTTGGAAACCATTACGATCAAAATTGAGCACTTAAAAGAAAATGTTAGGCTTCCTTTTAAGGCAAGGAAAGAATAAGAATGTTTAAATAAGTCAGATATCGAATTGAAATATTCTGTCATTTTATTTTATAAGAAATTATTTTAGAAATTCTAGGAGTAATTTGGATTATTTATCTAATTTTAAGTAAAGGAATAATATCAATTATTAATGCAAAATAGTTGAAATGGTAATTAATTTGTTTAGTAACTTCCGTGAGAGTTATTTATGTTTATGTTTTTTTTTTCATTTTAATTTAATTGTTTTGTTTTTGTTTTTCTTGGAGTTTTTTTTCATATTTTCAATTTAAGATGAGAGATTTGAAGAGGAAAAATAATGAAAAAAATATTCCATTTTTTTATTTTTTTTTTCTTTTATTTTTTGTCTTTTTTTCTATGGTTTTTTTTCTTTTTTTATTTTTAATTTCAGTTTTATTAATCATAGCAACAACTATACAATATAAAACTTCTATTTCAATAAATATGATTAAATTAGTAAAAAAACAATTCTAAAAATAAAAAATTAATAAAATTAAAACAAAATTTGAGTGTAATTTATCCCAATGTCATATATACATCTCATTTTTCATTCTACTCAAATTTTAAAGACCTCTTGTCATTATTGTTTCGACTCAAATATCAGAAATTTGAAAAATGATAACTTGTCAAGTTAAAATTGGCAATGTGATTCGTGTGATTATTGTGTTATTATTATTCAACATAGTTGTTATAGTTGTTATAACCTATATAAGTGAGATATTTTTTAAGAACTAGATATTTAATATATTCATCATTTTTTTTATATCTCTATGTTGTATGTTTAAAAACAATATTTTAGGTGATCATCAAGCATTTCAAAATTGTGTAGTAGATTTATGCAAAAGTTGTCCTATAGGCACATCATGTTACAAATTAGTGATATCATTTTGTGCTGCACAAGTTGACCTCAAAGAGCTCACCTCTTTTAATATTATATAAGCTACTATGTATTGAGCATTAATATAAGTATTGAGCTTGAGTTGGCCTAATGGTTAAGAGCATGTGTCTCCTCCTAAGAGGTCACAAGTTCAAAATCGGAGGGGGTAAAGTATGTATGCCTTGGTAGAGCCCTTGTCCCATAAACAAGGGGGTCTCATACACCAATTTGGTAGAAATTCCAACCATATATTTCCTCAAGGGTCCTTTTGTCCCACAAACAAAGGGGTATGGGACACCAATTTGGTAGAAATTCCAACCATCTATTTCCTCAAATATTTTTTATCTTTTGCATGTGGTTTCAATTGGAAATCATATTGTTTGTGTTAGAAATTGTATGGGGCAACATGCTAGGAATTGCATGGGGTTTTGGGGAATTTCATTTGTTTTTTATCTTTATTGTTTTTGGATGTACTATTATGTTATTTTCTTATGCAAACAAGCATGATTATCTTATTGAGTATTGAAGCATGTTATGTTATTGAACAATTTGATATTCCTTTCTTGAAGGTGTTGATATTAGTAAAAGATTTCTCATGTACATTGAGGATTCAACATTGAATTATATTATTTAAAAACATCATAGTGTTTTCTAACTAATATGTGTTTGGTCTCTAGACAAATAAAAAATTTAATTTGTAACTCAAACATATTATTTTTGGAAGAGCATTACAAAAAAACAATTTTTTTTGTACAAGAGAAACAACAAATAATAGGAACAATGATCTCGAGACTCTCGATACAAGTTAACATGGAGTTGTGTTGTGTCTACCTATGAAAAGAATGATTCAATTTCATTTATAATAGGAACAATGATGTGGAGACTCTCGATACAAGTTAACATGGAGTTGTGTTGTGTCTACCTATGAAAAGAATGATTCAATTCCATTTATAATAGGAACAATGATGTGGAGACCCTCGATACAAGTCAACATGGAGTTGTGTTGTGTCTACCTATGAAAAGAATTATTCAATTTCATTTATTAATTTTAATGACTTTTCTTCCCTCTAACTAAATCTCATTTCTCATTTCTAATTTTTAGTACTCTGTAGCATTTGTTTAAATTATATTTTTGTTTGTATTTAATATTAAAAAAACAAACATTTAGATTGTAGGGAGATATTAGATGTATAGTTACAATGATGATTTTAAGAGATAGTGGCTTTTGTGATTTAGATATTTTTTATTGAATAAAAGTTTAAATAATATGATAACTCCATTCACATATAATAATTATTAGCACACAATCATATAAGTTAAATGGGTTATAAATGCTTCTACACGTCAATCCTTAATAAGAAAAAAAAAACTTGCTTTCATAAAAAAAAACTTACTTTCATAAATCTAAGTTGCCAGAATTAAAAAATTATAAAAGTTAACTAAAATATAATTTTATTTAAAATAATTACATTGAGAAGCGCTCTACAACCCAGTATAGGGTAGATGTCTAGGTGTAAATGTTTTTGAATTTTAACATTTAACGTTTATATATTGGCTTATTTAAAATAATAATAAAATGTTACAAGTAATATAGAGTCCAGCATGGGAAAGATGTTGTAGTGTTTATAAACTAGTGTAAATATTTAAATCTTGGATCAATTATTAATGAAAAAGATAAAATTAATAAAAACAATAAAGTGCTATTTGTTTTGCAATTTAGGTGAGCCCCTCCAACTCAAGTAAGAAATTATGTTATGGGAAAAATTGCATAAATAATTATAAATTACATTGGTCAATGCTAAATTAATAATAGTTGATAGAAAAACTACTAAATTGAGATTTGAAGTGGATAAGTAAATTGATTTCTCAAACATAAAAACTTGCATAAATTACTCCTAAACATAAATAAGGGTGGTAAGCATATTTTTTACATCTTATTCCCGTCCAATTTTTAGGCAAAGATTTGCTTAAATTATGGTGGGAAGTAATTGATACTAAGTATGTTATTATTTTCAAATATTTTATTTGTGGAATGTTTTCTTGCAAATCATAAGAATAAAAAATCACCACTCAAATATCTAAAAATCGTGCATGAATATTGCAATCATATCCATAAACTATGGCATAAAATATGTAAGACAATTATCCACATGGCATTTTATTGTGCAAAAGTTGCAATAAGGCATTCAAGTTATGGTCCAATCTAAAAATCATGCATGAATATTGCAATCATATCCATAAACTATGGCATAAAATATGTAAGACAATTATCCACATGGCATTATATTGTGCAAAAGTTGCAATAAGGCATTCAAGTTATGGTCCAATCAAATGTTTGAATTTTTTTTTTTAATAATATTGAAAAATAAATATTTATTTTTTTAAAGTTAAACATTATAATTTGCATTAGTCAATGCTAAAGTAATAGCGATTAACATACAAATCAATTCTTAGAGTCCTTCCTTCTTAGAGATTAATAATGATTCCATAACCATATTTAAGTTTAATTAATAAGCACATAAAACTTAATACTTACAATAAACTTACAATATAACAATTTTCTTAACCATGGATATCATTAACTTGTAAATAGGTTTTGTTATAATACCATGGGTCGATACCATGGCTTATCAATACCACATGCCCAAAAAATATAATTCAGTTCACAATAAAAAAATTAAAATGTAATACATATTACACATTACATGTATCATTAATTATAAAGAGTGACAATTCTTGATCATATGGAGAGAGAGAGGGTGGGGGAAGAACAAAGACAAAGAGATAGAGGTAGAGAGAGGGGTTGAGAAGGGAGAGATGGAGAGAGAGTGAGGGAGAGAGGGAGGAGGGAAGATAGAGAGAAGGAGAGGAGAGAGAGAGGGAGGGAGATAGTGATAAAGTTGGAGAGAGAGATGGGTTGAGAAGGGAGAGTTGGAGAGAGAGTGAGGGAGAGAGGGAGGAGGGAAGATAGAGAGAGGAGAGGAGAGAGAGAGGGAGGGAGATAGTGATAAAGTTGGGGAGAGAGAGAAGAGAGACGAGAGACCGGGAGGAGAGAAGAAGAGAGAGAGAATGTATGGGGTAGAGAGGGAGGTAGAGAAGGGGATAGAAAGGGAAGAGAGAGGACTTGCAGAGAGATAAGGAGAGAGGGAGGGGGAGAGAAGGAGTTGGAGGGGGGGGGGGAGTAAGAACAAAGGACAAAGAGAGATAGAGGTGGAGATATAGGAGTGGCAAGGGGAGGAAGAGAGAGAAGAGATAGAGAAAGAGCGAGGAGAGGGAGAGAAGGAAAGAGAGAGATAAGGGAGGACACAAAGATGGGAGGGGGAGAAGGGGGGAGAGAGAAAAGCGAGATAGGGAGGGAGATAATGACAGAGTTTGGGGGCAGAGAGAGAGAGAGAGATGGGGGGAGAGATAGAGGGAGGTGGGAGAGAAAGGGAGAGAGAGGACATGAGAGAGAGAAGGAGAGAGGGAGGGAGGGAGGAATGGAATTGGAGGGGGGAGAGAGAGGATGGAAGAAGAAATACATCAAGAGAGAAAGGTATAGAAAGGTCTAGATAAAGAGATGGTGGCAAGGGAGAGATGGAGAGAGAGAGAGGGAGAGAGTAGAGTGGGAAGGAAGAGAGAGAAAGAGAGAAGGAGAGAGAAAAAGGAGATATGGACCTAGCCTAAATATGGTATGTGTGTATATAAAAGCCAACCTAGATCTACCTTAACCTCAAATCCATCAAGCACCAAGAGGGATCAAATCTCTTGAGGTGCAAACCTCTTTTTTGAGTGCAAGACTTGGGGAAAGGTTTGCACCTCGAAATATTCGATCCCTCTTGATGCTTGATAAATTTGGGGTTAAGATGGATCTAGGTTGGTTAATAAGCTAATAAAAAAGACAAACATATTAATTTAAAAAAAATCAAAATTAAACATTTTTTCAATTAACTTTTTTTACTTGCTAAGAAGTATGACTATCCTTACCATTTTTATGATTCTTCCCACTTTTCCATACGTCTTCTGATTATCAATGTTTTAATTTTATATCATAAAAAGCAAACAAACAAATAATTATTTATTCCAAACAATGGGGTTCCATATTTTTAAAATGATTGGGGCCATTTGACATAGCTTCATATTTTAAAAATGATTGGAACTATTTGAAGTTTAAAATTTTTAAATATTAAATATATATGTTCTAAATTTATTAACTAGCAGTTGCCCCAAAAGGTGCAAAGAAATGATGATAGGATTGCTAACTTGAAAAAAAAATACTTTGGTTTCCATAATCAAGCAAATAATAATTGTTATATTAAATTTAAGTTTTTTAGTGTTTATATATATATATATAATTTGTTTGTATATGTGTGTGTGTGAGTATATTGTAATATAACTAGCAATTGCACCTAAAGCTGAAAAGGTACACCAAAGGAATAGAAGATTTGGGAAACTCATCTCACCACGAATAGATTCAATGTTCTGAGTCATATTCAAGGTTCTTGCATAATTTAGCTCAAATAAAGATCATTTAAATTCTTCAAATCTAATAAAGATAACAAATTTATGAAAGAACTCTTGAAACCCAAAAGTGTTTTGAATATAAAATAAATTTCTCAACCCAAGGATGTACTACATATATGATAAATAATTGTTTCTTAACTCAAAGGTACAAAAGTGTTTCTCATATATAACCTTACATTTGCATACTAAGATCATCATCCACTGCTTTACATTTGACGTCCATGGTTCCATTGTTATTCATAAGTTTAATTGTTGTTTTCATGGTTGAAATAACATCTTGTGTTATAAATATGTTATGGAAATGATAAATTTCTTGGATGCATTCTTAAACCTAAATACAACTCAATACGCATGTTATATTTCAAAGTTTTATCATTGTCCCTTGGAATCACATTTGGATGGTTCTCATTGCTAATTTTTATGATCACATAATACACATAGAATCACAAAAATTTGTCTTACATTTGGCATCATATAGTTCTATTATATTGTATTGGCAGTTCAAAGTATTGTTATTTCTTGAGTTAGTCTAAAGCTTAACAATGTTATATTTTTCATGGTAATACTTTGTATCCTGGCCTTTTAACTCTTATTATTGGATTGATGCAAATTTTGGCATTATAATTTTGTTACCTAGATCTATGGGTGAATTTTAGAGTGTTATGCATGATCTATTTGTTAAGAAAGCCACATAATTGGAAAATTTGTGGTCAACATCAAATACCAAAACCATGTGAGAAGTGAGAGAAGGTAGCTATCAATGGTGAAATGACTCCCTATCAAAGCAACTATCATTGAAAATGGAAGCTAGCATGCACTCCACTCTTGGTTTAATCATTCCAAAACCCACCAAAAAGAAGCCTTAGCATAGTACGCAATTTTCACATTTTACTCCAAAGTGACACGTTTTTTTATTTTTTATAGACTACAGATTTTTTGTTTTTTATAGACTATACGTGTTAGACATGCAAGGGAAGGACACTATGTGTCAACTCCCCTTCTGCACTATGAATCTCTATTACTCACAAAATCACATCATGTGGCCTCATGATCCTGGATTCGTCTTTGGATTTATTGGTGTGAGAATTGATGTTACCATCCACCAAATCTTCCATCATGTAAGAATTTCACTCCACTGCAAGGAGGAGTTGAATTTTTTGAGAGATGTGGTAATGAGAATCGAGCCTATTATCTACCAGATTGAGCAATATTACTTGGTATTGAATAGGTTGAGAGGAATTCCCATTTCAGCTCAAGGTGATATTAATATAAAGGCATCAACTATCAAGGATTGGCTTAAAAGGTTGGAAAACCTTCTCTGAAAAGAATCAACAATGGCGTAGGAGTGCATGATACCCAGTGATGACTTCATTTGTCACTATCGAACCAGTAGAAGAATCACCGGCCTCAATAGAGAAATCACCCAACATCTCGAATCAATTAATTTGATGGGTTGGGCAAGCATCCTAGAGGGACTTGGGTAGATTAAAGAAAGCATTGAAGCATTGGTAGCTTTTTCTTTAGCCAACACTTCTGAAAACACATCGAAACCTATAAATTCAACAAGAACCATTATAAATGAACCCCTTGTGATGGGACAACAAAATGCTTTTGAAAAGTTGGAGAAGTTAGTGACCGATGCAGAGGCTAACTTTCCCTTCTCTCGAATTTGCATGGTTGGAAAGGGTGGTTCTGGAAAAACTTTTCTTCTGGAGACACTCTTCAATAGGCATAAGATAAGGGATCTCTTCCATGATTGTTTCTTGCTTTGGCTCACCATTTATCAATGTCCTTCATTTTCAAGTCTTCGAAAAGAAACCTTCACACCAATAATCATGCAAAGAAAGGTTATAGATCTAAATACAAATATGAATGATTCCATTGAATGAGTCTATTTAGGGAAGGAGGTTTTCCTTCTTCTCAAATGATGTGTGGGAATAGGGTTTTGGATTGTTGGAGGAATTAGGTGTACTCCAAGTCCAAAATTATTGTGAACTCCAGGAATTACAGAGCACTCTTGGAGATGGGAGTTGTAAAGGAGTCCACAATCACATTGGGCAATTTAATTGAGGAAGATAGTTGGTAGTTTTTTTGTTCTTATGCTTTTTCATATAATAATGGAAATGTGGAAATAGGAAGTAGATGCACAATCAATAGAATATCCCCATGATTGATGGTTCCAGCTAAGATTGGGAACACTATCTACATCTCTCAAGAGGGAGAATCTAATTTCCCATGGTCGGTTAGATTGGGTATTGTCATAGCAGTTTGAGGCTGAGAACGTTGTTGCAGCAATGCATGATGAGATGGGGGCACTGCACTGATCATGTGACGTTGCGATGACTGTAAATCAATTTCTTTTTCTTGTTATTGCTGCTAC